>MDKI01010918.1:0-21349 GCA_005239505.1 Nicotiana paniculata | reverse complement strand
ATTAATGCGCATAAAATGTAAGGTATATCACATGTTAAACTATGCAATTTAGTCTCGCATCGACAATGTTTCTCCAAATTTTTTCAGTAAGACGGATTCAATCACGTCATCTTTAAGTCATTCCCTTTCACAGCACAAGTGTAAGCAGTAATGTGCTCATTGGAGTCCGAGGTCCCGTTGTACTTCGGGAGATCGGGCATTCTGAATTTCTTCAGGATGGCTACGGAGCCGCACTTGATGGGAATGGCTTTTGCACGAACTTTTTTGAATCTACACCCTTCAGAATCGGGGGTGCGCCCGGGATCTGATCGACCCTCGAGTTATAAGTCTCCACCTTTCTGTCGTAGCTTCTATCTTCTCTTTGCCTGATTCAATCCTCTTTGTGAGGTCCTCGAGCATCTTCATAATAGCGGGGTCGGCTGCTGACCCGTTATTGCTTGATCTTTCTGGTGCATGTTCGACTCGAGGAGCCGTTTCTGGTGGTGCTATGCTTGGAGTTCTTTGATGGCTTTGTAGCTGAGCAATATCCACTTGTTGTGCTTGCAACATCTCAAAAATGACATGAAGGCTAACTTCTCTTTCCTTTTGAGCAGGGGCTCTCTATGCTTCATGTTGGTCTCCTTCGCGCACACTTCCGTCTGTATGAGAGCTTACATCGACATGTTGAGCTTTGCGTGAGCCTTCATCAATGGGGATTTGTACTGGTGCCTCTTCAGGGTTTTGCGGTGGTAGGCGCCTGAAGCAGCTACGCTGTTCTCTCCATGATCCTCGGGGCCGTTGTTTTCATGTGCATTCACTGAGTTAGACATTTTCTTACTTGAAATTGAAGATTTTTGGACAAGAAAAAGTGTAAAGAATAACTTGTGTTTTTTAAGAAAACCAGCACTAAAACAACCACTATTATTTTTAGCCCCACGGTGGGCGGCAAACTGTTTACCTTGAAAATGGTAATTACAATTATATTTGATTTTGTGGTTCTAAAAATATGTGATGTATTTTAATGCTAGTTGTTAGGCAATAGATGCTAATGAGAGGTAAGAAAAATGAGATAAGAGCAAAGGATAATGGAATTATGCAAACCAAGCAGTTATGAGGCGGGGTCTCGAGCTGGTCGAAAATAGGGCCTCGAGGTCGAGTGCTTGACAGAGGGCAGTCGATGAAGATATAACAGTATTGAGGGCCTCGAAGATGGCCTCTTTATGATCAATAATGAGTAATAAGTGAAGAACAAACAATGAACACAATAAATGGAAAGCAATAAATCAATGGAACAATTGTAGAGAATGTTTGAGTTAGAGAGCGGAGAATGTTCTAGTATTCAATTTCATCCATCCTGCAAAACGGCAAGGGTCCCTTTTATATATGAGGGGAATCCCAACATAGTACATGTGTAATTATTACAAAGAAATGCAGCTGGTACAACTATTTAATGTCATGGTACAGACTTGTACTATTCTTGCAGACTTGGCCAGCTTTAACCACGTGCCTTTTGGGAATTTTCGCTTTTCCATGATGGTCATTGATTTACACCGCCCCGAGGTCGAGCGTGGAGAATCCTCGATATGCTTCCTCGATGTCAAACCTCGAACTGTGCTTCGAGCCCTCTGAAGACGGGCTATGGAGTGTCATAATGATCATAAAATCGGGCTCTCCTATTTTAGCCGTATACAGGTTCCACTAGTCAAAGTTTTGAACTATTACTGAAGTTTTGTTCCGTGTTTTAGTTTGGACAAATACGTAAATTTATTCGGATAACTGGCTACTTTGCCTTTACCATGTAAAAGGTGGTCAAACCATAATAGCAGAGCCCAAAAGTGGCTAGCCTACTAATTTCATTGTAAAAAAATGAGTTCGTTCAATGGGAGAAGTGCTCAGGAAAAATATGCACTTGATCCTCCTTTGTAAACGCTGGAGGAATTGATTGCTATTTGCTAGTTGTAGAAAATATTATTAAAATCCGATAAAGAAAAATAATAAAAAAGGACTGTGAAGGCTTGAATAGCTAGCTTTTCTATCTTCCAGATTGCATCTTATACTAGTACTTTAATAATGTAAAGGGTTAAGTTTCTGCTTTTAATGAATTTTTTGTGGCATTCCTAGTATATTTAGAGATGGCAGTGGGGCGGGCGGTTGCGGTGCGGGTTCTGCCTTAATCAGCAAAAGCTTCAACCCACACCGCATGACAAAATTTTATGTTTTCAATTTTAATGAGTATTTTTTTCCCAACATTTTTCTGTTAATTAAAAGAGCTAGTTGTTTTAGGGCTATTAAAATCAAGAAGCAAAAACATTTTTAGAAAGAAAGCCAACCCAGAAAATTAAAGTAGTAAAACGTTTTGTTATTATCTTTATTGACCATTTTTAAATCTTCTTAGGATCAATTTCTGGATAAATGTTCACTCAATTAATTTAGTGAATTGGTTTTGTAGTAATAATGATGATCTAAATGCATAAATTGGTTTGACAATGCTTACTAAATATAGCAAATCTTTTTTGAAATATATCAATTTAAGAAGAGCGAATAAACATTAGATATAATGTGGTAAGACTGAAGGAATAAGGAAGATAGATCGAAAATGCATGCTTATCAGTTTAGGGGAAGAATATTATACCCAGATTCTACGGAAAGCTGAAATTTCTCCAAAACCCGCTACTGCCCCGCAACCGTGTTGAGTTTAACCAAAAATATTTCAACCCGTCCTGCACCCACGTCCATCCAGCCCCGGCCCGACACCCACGTCCATCCACTCCGCATAAGCTGAAACCCTCACCGCCCCATTGCCATCCCTTGGTATAGTCGCTTCTTCTCAGTTAAAGCTAAAGGCCTTGGTATAGTAAAAGTGTGGCGTTGACGCGCTCGTTAGGAGGCTTCTGCGTGTTAGGAGGTGTCATACAAATAGTAGGGAAAACATTGGCAACAAAACAAATTAAGATGAAAGCATTACCATTCACATAAATATAGCACCAGAGTTGAAATAAGCAAGCAACAAGTCCTACAAATCCTTGAGATGCCTACTAACAGCTCAAAGATTCATTCAAAATCCAGATGTTTTGTATCAATAATACTCGGGAAGGATTCAGAGACACAACTGTTGAAAACAATATGGCTTGTCTACCCTTTAGAATTCTTTGGAATTACCTATTGCAGCAAACAGTATGAATTCAATGTTCAGCAGCGTTAGAGCTTATGGTTTATGCATTTATTCGATTATCATTTTGAATGATTATGGAGAAAACACAATTACACATTCTCTTTTCAGCAGTTTATTTTGTAAGTTCAAATCTGGATAGCATTAGCTACAAGATACAAGAAATTCAGTCAGTAAGTAATCCAGCCAAAATCAGAGCTGCTATGCATCAAGTAGCAACTAATGTATATACGCCATGAAAACTGGACATATAGCTTCAGTCGCGGTAATCCACTAGGATGTTCCTCCAAAAACTAGCAAAAACAACAACAACAACTACCCAGTAAAATCCCACAAAGTGGATTTGGTGAGGGTAATGTGTACGCAGACCTTACCCCTACCCCGATAGGGCAGAGAGGCTGTTTCCGATAGACCCTCGGGTCAGGAAGACAGAAATAAAAACAAGAAAAGACAATTCATTAGTAACTTCAGCAGAAACCGTAGAAATAGTAACAGAAGCATAAAAACCAAAAGATAAATAACATGCAATAACAGTAGCCAGTATCTAGGGCCCCGGGCTAAGATATTCTGAGATAGATTACTGATCTTTGATTTAGCACCAGAATTTGGTCCTATATAAGCAAATGCTAATCAAATAATTAACTCTTAGGTTATCCTCAAGGTCTTCTACCACCTCATACCCTTTGTCCACCTGATGCACGCAAAACCGCTTATCTAGCTACCGAAGGGTTTGAAGAAAGCGAGAGAATACAAATTTAAGTATCTAGCATAAACATGAGAAAAGGGGGGAAATATTTTATTGATACTTGATGATGTTAAGCTAGATCTTCCATACAAAATTTCTGTGGAATCAAATGCAAAAGGGACAGTTTGATGAATGCTACAAGATACAACATAAAACTAGTAATCTTGAAGCAACAGTGCAGATGCATAGTTTATTGTGTCATAACAATACACAAGCAAAGCAGTGAATAGCAAATGCAGATGGTCTTTAGATGAAAAGCATAGTCAACAAGTAGTGACAGCAAGATGTGATTTCGATGGCTGCTTTATTTGGAATGTCAAACTTCAGAAGGATAATTCTAAAAAGAGTTGATGGTGGTAAACGCTTCTTTTAACAGTCAATATCAAATACGTAAAGTCTTATTGGAGGTGTTCTTTAATTTTTTCAGCGGGAAGTCTCGCCAAGCTCAGCTGGCAAGACTTTACATGTTAGTACATATGCAAAAGCATCCCTTTTCCCACAAACTAACTTAATTCAATAGAAAGAAAAAGAAGAGTTTACCTTCTTTTCTGCTGTTTAACTTGTGTATTTGCTGGCAAAAGCACTGAAGATGGTTTTATAGCAAAGGCTGGGTAACAGTAGTTGATCGCAAACTCAATTAAGACTACATGGGACTAGCTATTTTCAAGCAAGAAAGCCTTAAAATCTGTTATACATACCTTTTTAAAAATAAATAAAGGAAAAGAGAGCAAAATCTAAGCTCTCTAAAATGAAATGGTGATGATGTCATTGTTAACAAGTAATCAAGATCTTGATTGCTGATGGCAGAAAATATTAACAAGTGCTAAAAAATACTGGTGTTGCTCAGACAAACAATCTTGCATTCCTCTCAAATCATTCATCTATCTCTGCCTTAACACAGAAAAAAGTTTATGAAGAGTTTACCTCAATAGTCTAAACTAAGTTAAAACTATTATAGCAACAGTATGAGATACCAAAGTCAAACTCTTGCAAGGAACACTAAGTAAAATTAGGCACTAGGACGATAATCCAATACAACTTTCAGGGCCTATGGGATGTTTACTAGCATTATAATTGCATTAGTCCACTTCAAACATTGTTAGAGTCCTAATTGACTAAGAAATATGCCTAAATGAAGAATACACCAAAGAGCCAAGTTTTGTCTGATTTAGCGCTTTGATACATAAAACCTGGACAACGAACCATAATTTCAAATTGAGAGCCGAAAGTTAGAGCTGAAAAAAGAAAAGAGCAGCATCATACTATAATCAATTAATCAATCAATCAACTATACCTAAATAGTCAATCACAAGCTTACTGGGTCGACTATATGAATACATTCAACTATATTCATGTATATCATCAATCAGAAGAAATCATCATGTGCACGTCCACTTCCCAAGCTGAGTAAACAGTAAATTACAATGATAATCAAAAAATCATCAGTTAAACACACAATGAGCAAAATTTGTGGTATCTTTAATACAATTAACGTAATTATATCGTTTAATCAGGAAATCTCAGTTCCCTTCTCAATTCTCAAAAGAATCACCTAAATTCCGTATTTTTCCATTGTTAAAAATCACCAAAAAGAAAAAGAGAATTGCTAAAAAGAAAAATCTTTTGATTGGCCAACCTTACTAGCCCGCATTTTGGTCAAAACTAGTTGAACCCTCTCCAGATCCAATCTCCATTGACACTGATTCCTTGTTATCAGTTAGCTCCTTCTCGCGTTCCTTAATAACCTTTGCCTCTATATCTTTCTCTACCTGCAAAATTGGGGCGTAATATTCCGAATGTGCCTCCATACATTTCTGCAAAGCAGAAGTGACTTCAAAACACTTTTCAGCAATGTCTTCTTTGTTCTTTTCACCTTCTTCAACGCATTTTTCCCATTCGGTAAAAGTGTCTTTGCAGCCACCCGCTTTCATATACAAACAGAATCCACATTCTCCTTCTTCGTCATCCTCTTCTTCTTTTTCTTTTTCCTCCAAAATTGTGTCCTTTTCATGAATTTCGTCTGGATTGTTCTCGGTTCCGGGGGTTTTGGTTTGAGAGACGTTGGTGGAGTGGGGGTTTTCTTCGTGGATTTGTGAGGATTCTGAAGAAGAAGAAGACATAATGGGGGTTAGTGGATCTAGGGTTTGTGACTTAAGGCGTAGACAAAAGGTCTCCCATGGCAACTCTTAAACCCACTTAAAACCCTCTTCCTCAAGGATTAAAAAATAAACTTTTTCCTTCTTTTTTGTCGATCACCTTTACTCTTTCTTCTTTCTTTACTCTTTTTTTTCTTTTTTCTTTTTCTTCTTTCTTTTCTTGTTGAATTGATTTGAGTCCGAAATCAAAGTATGATTTTTTGAGACTCAAAACACAAAAATAAGTAAGAAAAATAATTTGTGACCATTTTATGTATAGCATTGCATGCGCTATACTTCTTAATTGGCTGACCCAAAATAATTAGTGGGTATAGCCTATAGCTTTACTACGCAATATATATATAGCGCGTTTAATTAATGTGCTATACCCTCCAATTATTGTACCCAAACACAACTTTTTTGCTTATTCAAGGAGCTTCATTTTTTCTTAAAAATCCATTATGAAAATTCAGTCTTCTGGTTCCTTTTTATTTTCCTTTACTTATTTCGAAATATTTGTTTACTTAAATTTTTCTGCATTTTGCCATAATGTCTGAAGAGCAAAAAATCAAGGGGGAGGGGGGCTGATGATGTGTAAACAAGTTGTAAGTTATTATTATTGAAAGTTATGTTGGTTACAAGATTATTTATAACATGTTAATTAATAGTCTTTTGTTGTCATCCCCATTTGTAGAACGAAAATCAATGTGGTATTAAAGAATCGTATGATGAACCCATTAACCAGTAATACTACAAATCATGTTTGCTAAACTTTTGAAATCTGACCGATAAGTAGGAACTCCAGATCTTGAAACTCCAAGAACAACTGGGGCAATGAAGGAGAAACTGAAAGAGGCAGAAGAAGAAAATAATCGGTTGGAAGAAAAATTTCAGTGGTTGAAGCATAGAATAATGGGCGAAAGTGTCTAAAAAAACACATTGATGCGTTAAGTGTAGTTTTTTATTTTTATGTTGTACGTGCCATGTATTATGTGTATTTTTAACGAATTTAAATTTATGTTAATCTGTCTTATTTTTTGTGTGTTCTAGTTATAAACTAATAAATAACCCAAAAAATTAAAAACATGCACAAATTGTATAAAACATCATTAATTTTACTATTAGATACGTAATGTCATATATACAACTCAATACATATCAATGAGTCCCACGACTTGTATGCTTTAAAGCATTGGCTGGCCTGAGGCGCATACCATCCCGCCCGGCTACGCTATCAGAATCATCCTCATCACGTCACCTCTTTATCGAAGGATGCGTTGCAGCATGATCGTCGGTAAAGCTAGTAGTCAGTAGAAGCGGCCGTTGGGCCATCAGTAACCTACAAATAATAATATATTTTAGTATATGAAATATAGAATACTAACGTATGTGTTAGAAAAAAAATTTAATAGTCATACCATGGTCAAAGCGGGCTCCCGAATATTATCATCCGTCTCCGGCAAGTGACTATCACACAATGTGGCCTCCATGACGGGTGATGACGAAATATTTAAAAAAATATAAGCAATTTAGATATTATTGACTAATCAA
The DNA here is from genome assembly GCA_005239505.1 of Nicotiana paniculata. Classification (NCBI taxonomy): domain Eukaryota; kingdom Viridiplantae; phylum Streptophyta; class Magnoliopsida; order Solanales; family Solanaceae; genus Nicotiana; species Nicotiana paniculata. The sequence continues at coordinate 13,770 of MDKI01010918.1, read as the reverse complement.
TAAGGTAAAAACAAATTGAAGTAATAGTAATACAAACAAACCTGCGCCTAAGTAGTTACACAATGCTCTGTGGGAACTCCGAGGTGCACTGGAGTAGATGAAGGATGTGACGTCTCGACCCGATGTGATGTCTCCCTATCTGTGCCTGCAAGATCCTCAGTAGCCCTCGATAATGAGCCATAACTCAGTCATCGCCCACTATGCACCTCTCATATCGGATGATCATCAGCAACCCTCGATGGCTCTAAACGATCAGGAAAATACTGATTCCAATTATATTGCGTATTGGCGGTGCCCACGATCAACATTGGAGTTGATGGGATCAACTATGATGTCCCTAGTGACAGCTGAAGGCTGAATGATGGCATATCATGAGGATCATTGCGTGAATCAGGGTAGCCACCTGACTGATCATCTCCAATATCCTCCACGGGTGCCTCAACGGCCCCTTGCTAGGGAACCCATCCTTTCCGACCACCACGACCACGTGGGCCACCCCTTCCTCTCTAGACACGCCTACTACGTCTACCATGTGCTGGGGCCACGTGTGGCCCATGATGGTACTTCTCAAACGGCACATACGCAGCCTCGTAACTTAATCGCGCATCTTCTCGGGGCACGTCTCAATGTGCAACCCGCAAGATCAACAACCATACGACCAAACCCATGCACAACTGCCACTCTGTCATCTGCATGATATAGCATCTCCAGTCCCAACTGCTACAACCGGTGTAAGCCAATAGCTTGCATAACATATAACATATTAATTAAGGAAGGATGTTAAAGTAATGTAACATGATAAGTAAGTATATAGAATAACATACTAGTGCCTCATACCTCCCGACGTATGGAACGTACCAACCACCAGCACGATGAACGGGATTCCCGATCAGAAGGCGTGTAACATGGCGATACCAAGAAATGTACTCGTGCTCCCAGTCCAAACAATCATGTGGAGGGTATGATGGAATCAAGCCATATCTCTAATCCCAATCCTTTATCTGGGCCTCAATCCAGTTCAAGTATGTATGGTTGACCTTGCAGTGATCATCCCTCTCGTAATGTGTCATGTGCTAACTAGGCAAAATAGGTATACGGTGGCGTCGACCAAACTGTCGAAGGAATCTTAGTGACATGCTGCTCGACTATATCGAGACATATAAGTGGGACTGAAGAAATCCACATAGCTCGACTGCAAGAGCAATAATATGGCAATCCAGCGATGAGCTCGTCGCTGTATGGCCTCCATACAAACTATTTACTAAACAAAAGAATCGTGAGTAAACGCAAGGCACATCAAGAATTATCAAACAAACTTAGTCATATATGTACCTGCGCGTCTTCAAGTAAATCCAGTAGATCCCTGTAATAAGGGAGATGATGTCGAGCTTCGACCTCGTGGGCGCGACCTTGCCTATCTACCCACCTCCTAGTAAGTGGTAGAAACGGTGGAGCTGGTGCATCTGGAGCTATCAGTGGAAGAGGTGGTTAGATCTGCAGGAACCTCTCCCAGGCACAAACCTAATATTGATTGTGGACATAAAATTTAAGTCATTTGTACTAACTCTGTTATAATCATGAAAAGAATTCATAATGTTAACACCTGCAGCAGCGGAATAAAATCGGCGACGTCTCTCATGGTGCTCAAGGACGAAAGGCACAATTGCCTATAAAGGTAGGCTAGAACAACTCCACCCTAGTTGTAGGTAGGTAACTCATCTAACCGCTCCAAATGATGAAGAAATCACAAGTTAACTAGGTTCCCTGAAGTTTCGGGAACAGAATACCACCAAACATCATCAGCAGCAACAACCTCGTTTGCATCTCGATAGCCTCTGCTGGTGAGTCATCAGTAATCTTGGCGTGCAGTGCCACCAGATGTTGCCTAATAGGTGACAGCTGCAGTTCCACTAGCACCACTCAAAGAAATCGGCTCCGCGGGCTTGAAAATGGTGAGCCTCTGCAACATATGTAGATAGTCCTCTCTCGTATAATCCCTAAGAGCCTGCGGGTAGCTGACAGTCATATCAAAACGTCCTCTAGTGTGATGGTAGCCTCGCCGATGGGTAGATGAAATATTTGCGTCTCCGGTCGCAACCGCTCTATCATAGCCATGATCAGGGGCAGTCGAACTACAACTGGCTGATCTCTATAATCCAGTAAAACCACGTCAGCTCAAGGCGTCTAACTGTACGGGGATGAAGTTGGTGGTCCCTAATGAACTCCTAAAGATCGTCTATATGTCTGGGATGGAAGGCCCGGGATAGCAACTGTCCGTCCCAGATGTGTGAAGACCTATGGTCACCCTGGAGAAACAGTAGCTCTCGAACAACAGGTCCAGGATGCACAGGGGGAAGCTCCATGACAATGTCTGTAAATTGAACAAAATTAATTAAAGTATTTTTTTCTATAATCGTTTAACATCTTTAAATATATTGCGATATTTTTTATATTAATATTTAATCGATAAATTTTCTATATTATATTTAGGTTGATAAATTTTCTACAGTAATATTTTATATGTTAGTTTCTTGCAGTTTTGACTAAAATTCGACAGGGTTTTGTTTGAATTGTCATTTTTTTTTCCAGATATTTTTGTGTTATAGGAATTTTTTTTTAAAATATCATAACTAATCAAGATATATTTAATAATTATTCATATAAAACTACTTAGGTTGATATATTTTCAATATTAATATTTTATATTTTAGTTTCTTATATTTTTTGACCAAAATTCGGCAGGGTTTTCTTTGAACTGTCATATTTTTTACATATATTTTTGGGTTATAATAAAATTAAATATTTAATTTCATAACTAATCAATATATATTTAATATTTATTTATATAAAAATAATTAGGTTGATAATTTTCTATATTAATATTTTATATGTTAATTTCTTACATTTTTTTGACTAAAATTCGGCAGGGTTTTGTTGGAACCGTCATATTTTTTATAGATATTTTTAGGTTATAATAAAATTAGATTTTAAATTTCATAACTAATCAAGATATATTTAATAATTATTCATATAAAAAAATACTACAAACTTAATACTAAATAATATTCAATTTATTTCATTCGTATCGATTTGCTTGTATACTTTTATATTTTACCCAAAAATCCGATAGTGTATCTTGTGTAATGTCAACTAAGTATTTAATGAATCATATCTAATGTTTGAATGTTATCTAGTAATACATTTAATAAACACTTAATAATTGATTAACATTTAATTCACAATTGAGTATTCTAACCGGGTTAGTTAATGAGGGCACGTAGTTTCTATTCTAGACTAAAGAATCCTAAAGAGCAATACAGTCACACAACTCTAAATGGCATAAACAATATCAACTAAAAACTTATGATCAGTTTTACTACGCTAAGGGCACAACATAACATTGAAGGGTACTAACACTTATTATTATATTTACAACACTAAAGTCATATAAAACACTAATTTATTCAAAAAAAGAACAATATACAATTTTCATAATTTTTTGCACATAAATAAACTAATCCGGATAAAAAACAAAAAAATGAAAATATCAAAAAAATGATCACAAAAAGCAAACAACACAGTAAAAACAACTAATTAGCAAATTATATACATGATTATTACTATAAAAGTGAGTCGGAATACCTCGTTTTAGAGTTTTTGAATTGAGGAAATTTAAATATTTGACCACCGGAACGAGCAATAAAAGAGATCCAATATACGACAACGCCTTGGATCGGGTGTTAGCTCGCTAAAACTATGAGGGGACACGACTTTTGGGGGAAGGGTGGGCTCCAATGGATTTTTTAGCTTTAAAAATGGGGTGGGTGGGTGGGTGGGGGGAACCGTTTTTCTGCATTCTGTCACGAGGAAGAAGACTGGAGGATTTTAAATATAGATATAGCGCTTATATGCGATGCGCTATACCTACCAATATTTTCAACTTCAGGTATAGTGCATCCCGTATATGCGCTATACTTGTACTTTTACCGATATTTGAAAATCAAGTATAACTCATGGATTGCATGCGCTATACTTTAACGGACAAACGCGCTGTTAAGGTATAGCGCATGCAATCCATGCACGATACATAAAATGGTCACATGTTATTTTTCCACCTATTTTTGTACTTTGAGTCTAAAACAACCACACTTTGGTTTGGACTCCAGATTTACGGGCTTATTTATTAAAAAAAGGGAGTGAGCGGGTGGGTAGGGGTGGGGGGAGGGTGGGAAGTGTAATGACCCAACCGATTGTTTTGGTCTCTAGAACGTTGTTCGATGGTTTGAGGCCTTGAGTAGCTTCACTTTATTTTTTATGACTCGTACATGTGGTCGAAATTAAATTTCGGGAAGTTTGAAGTTGATTCAAAAGGAAATTCTCAATTCAAAAGCTATTTAGTTGGAAGAGTTGACCAAGGTTTGACTTTTGAGTAAACGATCAGAATCTGGATTTGAAGGTTCGAATAGGTTTGTACGATGATTTCAGACTTGGACGTATGTTCGGGTCGAGTATCGGATTGTCTGGGAGCATTTCGGGGCTTATTATGGAAAATTGGCATTTTGAAAGTTTAAGAATTTCTTAAGTTTGATTTGGAAGTGGAATTTGGTGTTATCAATGTCCGTTTGAGGTTCCGAGCCTTGGAATAGGTTCGTATCGTGATTTGTGCGTAAAATTTGGCGTCATTTCAGGATGTTTAAGTATGATTCTGATGCGTTCGTTGAAGTTCCAATGTTTGAAAGTTGGAAAAAAAAATTTGATCGTCGATTCATGATTTTGATGTTACTTTTGGTGTTTCGAGCCTTTGGATAAGTTAGGTTAAGGTATGCGACTTGTTGGAGAGATTGGACTTGTTGCTGGTTCTGGTGTTGTTCATCACGAACGCGTAGGTGTTATCGCGTTCGCGAAGACGGATTTTTGGTGCTGGATTTTTGTTCTTCACATTCGCGTCTGGGGGCACGTGTTTGCGAAGGTTTGAGGAGCAAAGGAATGCGTTCGCGATTGGAGCATCACGTTCGCGAAGGGGAACTAGGCGTGGGAGATTTTAGCCTTCACGTTCGCGGAAGATACACTGCGTTCGTGAAGGTTAGCTTGGTAAAGCATCGCATTCTCAAAGAACAGTTTTGGAGTTGGAACTAGTAGTGCTTCATAAACGCGAGGGACATGGTGCATTCGCGAAGAAGGTCAGACTGGTTTAAAATCAGGAGATTGGCTCATTTTCACTTCATATCTTCCATGAGAGCCGATTTTGGAGCAATTTTGGAGTGCCATTTTCATAATCTATTAGGGGTAAGTGATTTCTACACATTGTGAGCTAAATATACGAATTTTAGGCTTATAAATTCAAGAATTTAAGTGAAAAGTGTGGGATTCTTGATAGGAGCCCTATAATTTATAATTTTGAGTTTTGACCACGGAATCGGGCATGAAATTAAGAATAAATTATATATTTGAGTTCGTGGTGTTATGGGTAATGTTTATCTTCAAAATTTTTGGAATCTGGGCACGTGGGCTTGAGGGTTGATTTTGTTGACTTTTCGAGCAGAGTTGGGAGTTGTTATAAATTGATTAATTACGAGTGTTGGAGTATATTTTTATTGTTTTTCATGATTGTTTGACTAAGTTCGGATTGATGGGCATTGGTTGAGGTGCTAGAGAGGCGTTGGAGCCGGTTATGGAACTTCAGAGCGAGGTAAGTTTCCTGTCTAATATCGTGAGGGGGAATTTACCCCGTAGGTGTTATACTAATTACATGCTACATGTTATGGGAGCTAGGCACGTATGGGATGACGACTGCCCATGTGTATGCTAGAGTTCCTGATTATGTCGGGGTAGACTTAGATTCACACCATGCTTTAATTGTACTAATTGAGTTATTCTTGCCTATTTAATTACTTTATTTCGCGTTATGACTTGAGACTAGAATCGAATAGAGTAATGGACTCGCTATTTTAGATATTGGACGAGCTACTTGATAAAGCGTAGAAAATTGTGCTTCCCTTACGAATTTCTTTCGCGTTGTGCATACCCATCAAAATATTTCCTTAAACTTCATAACTCACACGTTCCGTGAGTGGGGTCAATGACCCGTAAATGCTTCACACTCTTACGGGATCGGACTGTTCGCCTCGACAGTATATTGTAACACACTCTAATGGGATCGGGTCATTCACCTCGGCAGGATATTGTAACACACTCTTATGGGATCGAGCAGTTAACCTCGGCATTTCTATAAACCACTCTTATGGGATCGGGCTACTCGCCTCGGAAGAATCGTGCGAAATACTTTACAATAAGTCTGTTTACTCATGAATTTTCCAAACTTGAGAGGTGACAGTTGATTTGGTGTTGACCATTATGTACTCCATTTGATAGGTATCCAGTATTTGAGGACTTTGTGTTCACGGTTCAGCTGTAGACCGTATTATTTTCCTATATCTGTACTCATTGCTACCTATCATGTTTCATATTTGCCTACTTTATTATATTTGATTTGCAGGACCACTAGTAAGTTTCAATGTCGACCCATAGTCACTGCCTCTTCGGGGTTAGGCGAGATACCAGGTTTTGGGAGTGTTCTAGAATTTGTTTATGGTTTGGTTTATATAGACACATTTTCATGTAACGACCTGACTGGTATTTTTGAGCTCTAGCGCGTCGTTCAACAGTTTGAGGCCACGAGCAACTTCACTTAAGGTATTATGACTTGTACGCGTGGTCGAAATTGAAGTTTAGGGAGTTCAGAGTTGATTTGGAAGGAAAATTCTGATTTTGGAAGCTTTAATGTAACGACCCAGTCGGTCGTTTTGAGAGTTAGAGCCCCGATCCCCTAATAACCGCTTCTCCCATGTATATTTATGTTATTGGAACTTGTCAGAGCGTTGAATGATGAAATCCGGAGTGATTTTGGACACATAGTCCTTAAATGTGGATTTTAGCCTTTGAAATCAGACGTAGCTAGAGTTGTGTGAGGACGGATCCAGAATGGAATTCCGTCAACTCCGTTAGCTCCGTTGGGTGATTTCGGGGTTAGGAGTGTGTTCGGAATTTGTTTTCGAGGTCGGTTGTAGATTTAGGCTTCAATTGGCGAAAGTGAGAATTTTGGCGATTTCGGCCGATAGGTGAAATTATTATATCGGACTCGAAATAGAATTTCGAAAGTGATAGCAAGTCCGTAATTCCATTTGTGACCTGTGTGCAAAATTTGAGGTCATTCGGATGAGTTTTGAGGTGTTTCGGCATCGAATGTGAATTCTAGAAATTTCGTAAGTTCTTGGGCTTGAATCTATGCTTAATTGATGATTTTGATGTTATGAGATGTGTTTTTAAGGCTCGACCAATTTTGAACAAGGTATTAGGGTCAGTTGGTAGGTTTGGTTGAGGTCTCGGGGGCCTCAGGGTTATTTTAGATGCCCAACGGGTGAATTTGGAACTTTAAGAGCAGCTGAACCATTTCTGGTTCTGGTGTCTTGCACCTGCGATGGTTTTTCCGCAGGTGCGGACACGTAGGTGCGAAAGGGGTGCACACAAGTGTGGATGTAGTTCAGGCTGTCCAGACTCGCAGGCGCGGCAGAATATCTGCAAGTACGGAGCCGCACTTGCGACCCAGCCACCGCAGGTGCAACCCCGGGCCTTTTAATGAGTTTCTGCACCTGCGTTTGTGTTTCCGCAAGTGCGATCCCAAGGTCGCAGGTGCGAAATCCCTGGATTGGTTATACCAAAATCCGATGGTTTGAAATTCATAACTCCAAAATCGATTAAGAACTCAGGATTTGGCGATTTTCAGTGAAATTTGAAGAGGAGAATCATAGGTAATGTTTTCTAACCTTAATCCATCTGTATATCAATAATCTCTACCAATTTCCTCAATCTAATTAATGAAATTGGATGAAAAACCATGAAATTGGGATGAAACTTCCCCAAGTAGAAATTTGAGGATTTAGGGAGATTTAGACGTCGGATTTTGTTGATTCTTGTTCGAGTGAGTTCATGAGCGAATGGGTGCTCGGGAAATATAATTTTTACCCGATTCCGAGACGTGGGCCCGGGGGACTTTTTTGGCGAATTTCTTAATTTCGCGTATTAGCTTAGAAATAATTAGCTATTTTGTTTCCTTGAAGTGATATTTACATTGTGCAATTCAACTGAATAGATTTTGGCCACCCAGAGTCGGATACTCGTGGCAAGAGCATGGTATTGAGTTGATTAGCGCATTCAAGGTAAGTGGCTTGCCTAACTCTGTGTTGGGGACTTCCCCTTAGGCATTTTTATACTGATTTTGTTACGTGGAGTGTACGTGAGGTGACGAGTGCATACACAGGTCATTGTTGCTCCAATTCCAATTTTTCCTTCCATGCAATCACTCATTTTCATTCCTATATTACTGTTTCCTGTCTTAACTGAGTAGTTAGCTTAAGAATAAACATGCCTACCTGTACTTACTTGATTTCCTCTTATTTGCTACTAGTTGCACCATGCTTAGGTATTTTTACTCTATTCTTGCATGTTGCTTTTCCTGAACTGTTTAATTAAGCCGTATCCGATATACTTCTGCATTGCATATTTAAATTGAGATTACAGACCGAGATCCAGGAGCTCTCCCTCTGTACTGAAATGCATATTTAAATTGGGACTACGGACCGTGATCCGTGAGCTTTCCCCCTGTACGGAAATGCATATTTAAATTGGGACTACGGACGGAGATCCGGGAGATTTTCCCCTGTACTACATAACATATTTAAATTGGGACTACGGACTGAGATCCGGGAGCTTTCCCCTTGTACTATATTGCATATTTACTGTTGAGATATATGTTGTGCTGAGCCGAGGGCTCTCTTTCTGTTATTAATTCTTCTAGTTTACATTAATCCTGTTTATCATTGCTTATCTATATTTCACTGTTTTAAATTTATAATTGACTTGTTTTAAAAAATCAGTAGAGCCTCAATCTGACCTCGTCACTACTTGACTGGGGTTAGGCTTGGCACTTACGGAGTACCGAATGTGGAGTACTCACACCCTTTCTTGCGCATGTTTTCCCCATGTGCAGATCCAGGTACCAGTACACAGTATAGTGGATAAGCGCATCTTAGCAGCTGCTTAGGAGACCGCGAGGTAATTCTGCCGCTTCCGCAGGATCTCACGAGTTCCCTTCCTACTCTCGTATAGATATAGGAGATATATAGATACATTTTCCTTACTCCTTTTTATAGAGCTACAGTAGTTCAGAGTTTATGACTTGATGATGTTCTGGGTTTTGGGAAAGTAAAAGCTGTAAATGCCGAGCGGCTAAAATTTTATAGTATTGCTTCTTCTTTACTTTCTATTATTGTTTTGCCTTATTTTCCGCAAATTTTAGGCTTAACTAGTCGTAGAGACTAGGTGCCGTCACGAGACCGTTCATAGGGTAATTTGGGTTGTGACAAGTTGGTATCAGAGCGTCTAGGTTCATAGGAGTCACAAGTCACAAGCCGATTTATTAGAGTCTTGCGGATCGGTGCGGATCGTATCTATCTTCGAGAGGCTATGTAACTTTTATGAACAATCAAATTCTTTGGAATTCCTTATCGTGCTAGTTGCTGTCATCGAATTCTTAAACTCTATTATATTCTTGCTTGCAGATGGTTCTTACCCGTAACGTACTAATGACCAGGTACCCGAGACCCCAGTCAGAGCCACCAGAGGCAGGGGCCGGGGCAGAGGACGAGCACGCGGTGCAGCCCGAGCACTGGCTAGAGCAGAGGCAGATGAGCCCCCAACAACTACAGTTGGAGGGGCACAGGAGGTCCACTGTTACTCCAGAACTCCAGGAGACATTGGCTTAGTTCTTGAGTGCCTTTAGTACCCTGTCTCAGGCGGGACTACTCCCAATAGCTCTAGCTATATCCCAGGCCGGGGGAGGGACACTGACTCCCGCAGCCCGTACTCCTGAGTAGAGGGTTCATATTGGGCAGGTTCCAGAGTATATTCCTATGCCCCCAGCAGCTCCAGCTCAGCATGAGACTAGGATAGCTGTTCCTGAGGTAGAGCAACTCCGACTTGAGAGGTACAAGAAGTACCACCCACCTGAGTTCAGCAGACTAGCTTTGGATGATGCCCTGGGTTTTCTTGAGGGGTGTCATCGCATTATCCGCACTATGGGTATTGTGGAGACGAGTGGGGTTTCTTTCACTGCTTTCCAGCTGAGGGGAGCAGCTTATCAGCGGTGGCGTGCTTTTGAGCTTAGTAGTCCGGACGAGGCAGCTTCACTTACTTGGGCTCAGTTCTCCGAGATGTTCTTACTTGAGTTTGTCCCTTAGAGCTTTAGGGATGCTTGACATGCGGAGTTTGAGAAGCTACGCCAGGATACCATGACTGTGTCAGAGTATGCAGTCCTTTACAGCGATTTGGCTCACCATGCACCAGCTTTGGTTGTCACTGTCAGAGAGAGGGTTCGACGCTTTATTGAGGGACTCCACCCCAGTATTCGAACCAGCATGGCCAGAGAGCTGGAGACCGATATTACTTACCAGTAGGCCGTGAGTATTTCCCAGAGGATTGAGACTATGTTAGCCCGGGACAGGGAGGAGAGAGAGGCCAAGAGGTCTCGAGAGACTGGTCATTTTTCAGGAGCCCGTGCACTAGAAGCACGCTATGGTAGGTGTTTTGTGAGTCGCCCCGTTCATTCAGCTCTCCCAGCAGCTAGTGGTATTCCAGCTCCTCCTAGACCTCATGAGCCTTATTATGCACCACCAGTATCTCAGGTGCCTCCTGCTCGAGGTGCTATCACTGTCTAGTCCAGCAAGCCAGTTCAGAGTCACCAGCGGCCACCACGTCCTCCGAGGGGTTGTTTTGAGTGTGGTGACCCTCGTCATATGACCAGAGATTGCCCCAGAGCGAGGAGGGGTGCACTACCTCAGACTTATCAGGTTCCACGTCTTCCACTAGGTCCCCCAGCTATTCTTCCGGCCCCAGCTGCTACCCCACCATCTCAGGCAGCTCGAGGTGGAGGTCGGGGAGGTCGAGGTTTCCCTAGAGGAGGAGGCCAGGCCAGGTACTATTCTCTTCCGTCCTGATTCCAGGCCATTGCTTCAGATTCAGTCATTACAGGTATTGTTCCCGTTTGTCATAGGGATGCATCGGTATTATTTAACCCAGGATCTACATATTCGTATGTGTCTTCTTATTTTGCTTTACATCTGGGGATATCTCGGGATTCTTTGAGTTCCCCCTTTTATGTTTCTACTCTGGTGGGAGATTCTCTTGTTGTGAACCGCGTATATCAGTCATGATTGATTGTTATTAGTGGTTTTGGGACCAGGGCTAATTTATTGTTACTTAGTATAGTAGATTTCGATGTTATATTGGGTATGGACTAGCTGTGTCCCTACTATGCTATTCTTGATTGTCACGCCAAGACCGTGACACTGGCTATGCCAGGATTACCGAGGTTATAGTGGAGAGGTTTCTTAGAGTATACTCCCCGCCGAGTCATTTCTTTTCTTAAGGCTCAGCGGATGGTTGAAAAAGGGTGTGATGAGTATTTGGCTTATGTGAGAGATGTTAGTGTTGAGACCCCTACGTTGAGTCAGTTCCAATTGTCAGGGACTATCCTGATGTATTTCCAGCTGATCTTCCGGGTATGCCGCCCGATAGAGACATTAATTTCGGCATTAACTTGTTTCCAGGCACTCAGCCCATTTCTATTCCTGCCTATCGCATGGCTCCTCCTGAGTTGAAGGAGTTGAAGGAGCAGTTACATGAGTTTCTTGAAAAGGGATTCATTAGGACCAATGTATCACCTTGGGGTGCTCCGGTGTTATTTGTGAAGAAAAAGGATGGCTCGATGCGTATGTGTATTGAATACCGGTAGCTAAATAATGAGACAGTGAAGAACAGGTACCCATTGCCTCACATTGATGATCTATTTGACCAGTTACAGGGTGCTAAGGTGTTCTCCAAGATTGATCTGCGTTCGGGTTATCATCAGTTGAAGATTCAGGAGCCGGATATCCCGAAGACTGCCTTTAAGAACAGATATGGCCACTATGAGTTCCTTGTTATGTCATTTGGGCTGATCAATGCCCCAACAGTCTTCATGCACCTGATGCACAACATATTTTGGCCTTATCTTGATACTTTCGCATTGTGTTCATTGATGACATTCTGGTATATTCTCGGTCCCAGGATGACCACGAGCAGTACTTGAGGACCGTGCTTCAGACATTGAGGGAGAAGAAGTTGTATGCCATGTCTTATAAGTGTGAATTTTGGCTTGATTATGTGGCATTCCTAGGCTATGTGGTGTCTTCAGATTGGATCAAGGTAGATCCGAAGAAGGTGGAGGCGGTGTAGAGTTGGCCCAGACCGTCCTCAGCTACTGAGATCCGCATTTTCCTCGGTTTGGCTGGGTATTATCGCCGTTTTGTGGAGGGATTTTCATCTATTTCAGCGCCCATGACCAGACTGACCCAGAAGGGTGCACCTTTTATATGGAATGATGAGTGTGAGGAGAGCTTTCAGAAGCTCAAGACAGCCCTGACTACAGTTCCAGTGTTAGTATTACCCACAAGTTCAGGGTCCTATACAGTCTATTGTGATGCTTCGAGGATTGGCCTGGGAGCGGTGTTGATGCAGGACGGTAGGGTGATTGCCTATGCATCCAGGCAGTTGAAGGTGCATGAGAAAAACTACCCTGTTCATGATCTCGAGTTGGGAGCGATTGTTCACGCCCTGAAGATATGGCGTCATTATTTATATTGTTTTCCCTGTGAGATATTCACGGATCACAGGAGTTTGCAGCACATATTCAGGTAGAAAGATCTCAATTTGCGCCAGGGTAGGTGGTTGGAGTTGCTAAAGGACTATGACATCACTAATTATACCACCCGAGGAAGGCCAATATGGTGGTCGACACCTTGAGTCGCCGAGCGGAGAGTTTGGGGAGTTTGGCATACCTTCATGCAGCTGAGAGGCCTCTAGCTTTAGATGTTCAGTCCTTAGCCAGTCAGTTCGTGAGATTGAATCTTTCTGAGCCTTTCCGGGTACTAGCTTGTGTGGTTGCTCGATCTTCCCTTTATGACCGTATCAGAGAGCTCCAGTATGATGATCCCCACCTTTTGGTTCTTCAAGATAGAGTTCGGCGGGGTGATGCCAGGGATGTGACCATAGGTAATGACGGGGTGATGAGGATGTAGGGCCGTATTTGTGTACCCAACGTAGATGGGCTTCGGGAGTTGATTCTTGAGGAGGCCCATAGTTCGCGGTATTCCATCCATCCGGGTCTGCGAAGATGTACCAGGATCTGAGACAACACTATTGGTGGAGAAGGATGAAGAAGGATATAGTGGAGTTTGTAGCCATGTGTCTCAACTGTCAGTAAGTCAAATGTGAGCATCAGAGACCGCGAGGGTTACTTTAGCAGATTAAGCTTCCAGAGTGGAAGTTGAGCGGATCACCATGGACTTTGTGGTTGGACTTACTCGGACCTTGAGAAAGCATGATGCTATTTTGGTGATTGTGGATTGGCTGACCAAATCAGCCCATTTCATTCCAGTGCTGACTATTCATCTGAGAGGTTGGCTGAGATTTATATCAGAGAGATTGTTCGCCTCCACTGTATCCCTGTATCTATCATTTCAGACATAGGTACACAGTTCACTTCACGGTTCTGGAGATCCGTCCAGCAGGAGTTAGGCACCAGGGTAGAGTTGAGTACAATTTTTCACCCTTAGACGGACGGGCAGTCCGAGCGCACGATTCAGATCCTCGAGGATATGCTCCGTTCCTGTGTGA
>MDKI01051354.1:0-19918 GCA_005239505.1 Nicotiana paniculata | reverse complement strand
TCCACTTCTTCCACTTCTTCCACTTCTTCCACTTCTTCCACTTCTTCCACTTCTTCCACTTCCACTTCTTCCACTTCTTCCACTTCCTCTTCTTCCACTTCTTCTTCTTCTTCCACTTCCACTTCTTCTTCTTCTTCCACTTCTTCTTCCACTTCTTCTTCTTCTTCTTCTTCTTCTTCCACTTCTTCTTCTTCTTCTTCTTCTTCCACTTCTTCTTCCACTTCTTCCACTTCTTCCACTTCTTCCACTTCTTCCACTTCTTCCACTTCTTCTTCCACCTCCTCCACTTCTTCCACCTCCTCCACTTCTTCCACCTCCTCCACTTCTTCCACTTCCTCCTCCACTTCTTCCACTTCCTCCTCCACTTCTTCCACTTCCTCCACTTCTTCCACTTCCTCCACTTCTTCCTCTTCCTCCACTTCTTCCTCTTCCTCCTCTTCTTCCTCTTCCTCCTCTTCTTCCTCTTCCTCCTCTTCCTCTTCTTCTTCCTCTTCTTCTTCTTCTTCTTCTTCCACTTCTTCTTCTTCTTCCACTTCTTCTTCTTCTTCCACTTCTTCTTCTTCCACTTCTTCTTCTTCTTCTTCTTCTTCCACTTCTTCCTCTTCTTCCACTTCTTCCACTTCTTCCACCACTTCTTCCACTTCTTCCACTTCCACTTCTTCCACTTCTTCCACTTCTTCCACTTCTTCCTCTTCTTCCACTTCTTCCTCTTCTTCCTCTTCTTCCACTTCTTCTTCTTCTTCCTCTTCTTCTTCTTCTTCTTCTTCTTCTTCTTCTTCTTCTTCTTCTTCCACTTCTTCTTCTTCTTCCACTTCTTCCACTTCTTCCACTTCTTCCTCTTCTTCCACTTCTTCCTCTTCTTCCTCTTCTTCCACTTCTTCTTCTTCTTCCTCTTCTTCTTCTTCTTCTTCTTCTTCTTCTTCTTCTTCTTCTTCTTCCACTTCTTCTTCTTCTTCCACTTCTTCCACTTCTTCCACTTCTTCCACTTCTTCCACTTCTTCCACTTCTTCCTCTTCTTCCTCTTCTTCCTCTTCTTCCTCTTCTTCCTCCTCTTCTTCCTCCTCTTCTTCTTCCTCTTCTTCTTCCTCTTCTTCTTCCTCTTCTTCTTCCTCTTCTTCTTCCTCTTCTTCTTCCTCTTCTTCTTCCTCTTCTTCTTCTTCTTCTTCTTCTTCTTCCACTTCTTCTTCTTCTTCCACTTCTTCTTCTTCTTCCACTTCTTCCACTTCTTCTTCTTCTTCCACTTCTTCTTCTTCTTCTTCTTCCACTTCTTCTTCCACTTCTTCTTCTTCTTCCACTTCTTCTTCTTCTTCTTCTTCTTCCACTTCTTCTTCTTCTTCTTCTTCCACTTCTTCTTCTTCTTCTTCTTCTTCTTCCACTGCTATGCAACTGCACAAGTCTTAAATATTAAAAATCTAATTAGATGATAATTTTATTTAATGTGAAATTAGTTTTTAAAGGTGAAAAAATTATCAATATTTTGTATTGGATTTTCCCGCTTTTATAATTATAATATAATAACATCGATAAATATATAATAATAAGAAGTTTAGATACTTGAAGAAAAATAATAAATGTATCGACAAAGAAAAATCGGGTTAGGAGATGACTCGTAATCGATCCGACCGTTGAACCCTGTACCCACCAAATTCCTATATTTCATGTAATGATATTGATCTAGAATAGGAGAACATACTGATTTTTAATATCTAAATTACAGACCTAAATAACATTATTTGTGCTAAAAGTCAATAAACTTATAATTACCTTAAAGAAATACGTACAATTATTTACTGATGATTTTGATGTATATATTTTAGTATCTTATCTTTATTCCATTTATCTAATTAGTTTTGTGTTCTAACTTCTAACATGTATAAATTTACAAAAGAAATTGATGTACATTATATTATTCACTATAACTGAATTATAGTTCAAAATGTAGTCCTGTCATTTGTGAACTTATTTGTAGATATTATTTTAATTCGTAATTAATTATGGCTATTTTTTCAAATGTATACTACATAAATTGAAAAGGAGAAACTTTTAGCCTGTAATTATTTTTTAAAGTTAATACCTTTTGAAATATTCACGTTAAAAGAGTACTATTTTATAATATTAGAATTCCTAAACCTAAAAAGGAGTTCCATGTGTACGAGACTTCATTTGTAGTTTTTTATTCTCTTCTAATTAACTTTTCGTTTACTAAATTATTAATAAGTAATTGGTTATAATTCTATACAAAGAATTATGACTCCTAATTCTAAAAAGAGTTAAGTGGACGAAACTTTCCTACTTCGATTTTTTTGGGTGTTACTTTTATTTTACAAATATATCGTCTTACCTAGTTTAAACAATGGAGAATTCAACATAAAAAATTTAGTTAGATTTTGAATTCCTAAATATAAGGAAAATAATTAAATGATTATTTCTTATATTAAGAAAAATAATAAAATGACAATTGTGTCTAGCGTGTGTTTTGCCAAAAAGTGTGAGACCTTTTGCGAAACTACTTAAATAAGAAGATAGAGGGTAAATCCTAGTTAAAAATAATTAATTCTAGATCTGAGATGGATAACATGAATAGAAAAATATAGTTGAGTACAAATGTTGGCAGTAGTTATGGCCGAATTTAATAGTATAAAAAAGACTATGCATTAAATAACATTAAATGACGATAAACCGTAAATAAAGGAGAAGATTCACCCGATCTTGAGTGAGGCGGATCCTCCTTCATTTGATAAAAATGAATGATAGACAAATACAAGAATCTTAGGACCCTTCTCAGATCTGATAGGGAGTGTGGGATAACAGATCATCTAATCTCCTTAGAGAGATGTATTTTTTTATTTAGATCTAGAGATAGCGAGTCTGCCCACCTCTTCAGAGAAGTCCTCCCTCCTATCCCCAGAAAAGTACAATTAGAGGGAATATTCAGTAGAATATTACTGAATATTCCCTTTGAAGATTTCAAAACAAAACTAGTCGTCACATCTATCTGTATTGCTCGACCTCGGACTTATTGATCACTGCTCAACCTCGGCCAGATAGCTCAATTCGATTCGCATGTTACTCATGATAGTTGTCTCCGCATGCCAAATTTCTCTAATTAGATTTTGACCCATACAGTTAGTCCCTCTGCTTATCCAGGTCGTCTTTTGGCCGAGCTCGGTGAGCGAACTTCATTAATCGTAGTTCGAGAAATTCGGACGGGGAGGTCGAATAGTGATGATCGGGACTGAGGGATCTTTGGGTCCAAGTGGTATCCCTGCGGGCTAAATTTGAGAAGAGTTCGACTAGGGCCAATGACTCGAGTGATGAGTTGGTCGAAAAGGTGTTAGAGTTGGAGAAGGCCAACGAGGCCAGGATGGCATCTTTGGCAAGAAGGGCGACATCGGAGGAGGTCATCCGCGTCCACAGATTTGGACGGCCCTTGTAAGATGCCTTATCAGGTACCCCATTTGATTTGGAATGTTACCTTTGTTGCTTACTTCTAATTCTATTTTCGAGCGAGGTCGAATGTAAATTATGGGGCCGAATGTCGATTCGGCAAGGAGGCCGAATGTTGACTGGGGCAAGGAGGCCGAATGTCGATTCGGGAAAAGAGGCCAAATGTTGATTCAGGCGAGGGGGCCGAATGTTGACTGGGGCAAGGAGGTCGAATGTCGATTCGGGAAAAGAGGCCAAATGTTGATTCAGGCGAGGGGGCCGAATGTCGATTCGGGCGAGGCCGAATGTCGATTCGGGTGAGGAGGCTGAATGTAGATTCGGGAAAGGAGGCTGAATGTAGATTCGGGAAAGGAGTCTGAATGTCAATTCGGGCGAGGAGACCGAATGTTGATTCGAGCGAGGTCGAATATAACTTGTGTAATTGATGCAACGTCGCTTATACTTAAGATAAAATAAGATCTATAGGAATGCAAAAATTATGTAGCGGTTGATTTAGCTTCCTAATTAAATATTTTGATGCATGCACTTCTAGCATAATAGGTGATTCTTAATCCACAAGTGATTCATATTTATCAAAATGTTAAATTATTATAAATAATATCGAAAGTGATCATTCATTCCTTTTGTAGCAAAGACCATTTCCATGATTGACGTAGAAAAGTTAAGAGGGGAACAAAAAAGGAAATATTGTCAGGGTTGATAAATAACGTGGAAGTAAATTTTGCTCATTGTTGCAGTGTAGACTTATGACTTGCGGGTGAGCTTCATGCACTTATGCTTTGCTTACACATATCAGAGTGATTCACATGTTTTCCGGGCTGGCAATCCAGTCCCGGTCTATGTGGTCTCTTGGCAACTTCGGATTTGCTTTGACGACGATCGTTCCATGTTTGCGTATTTGGGAGAATGTTCCTGCTTCTATTCTACTTAGAAAAACAGTCAGTTAAAATCAAATGAAATTGTTCGCTACCTCGATTTGATCGGTTGACGAGTGAAGGGGAGTGACCACGTTACCTTCTTCGGTTATGCTTTTAGTGGCCGCTACCAATTTGGCAAGACTGTCCACTTTGATATTCTGTACTCGAGGGATTTGGTCGAACTGGCATTCATCGAACTCGGTAACGGCTTGCAGACCTCGACATGCAATATTTTTCCTTGATTTGGAAAGTCCATGTGACTTGATTGACAACAAGCTGAGAGTCGCACCGTCTCTCATTTTGAGTTTTCTCAATGGAAATTCATAATCAGTAACCAAAACTTAATAATTGTACCGATTGTAAGAAGAAGAAAAAGGAGCTAAAGTTGCTACAGTTTATCAACAGAGTGTTTAATGTTTTAAAAGGCTAGAACTACATCTTCTATATTTCTTCTGCAAATTATAGATCGCGAAAAGGAATATTGTCCGTCAGATCGTATCAACAGCTACAACCTAAGATAAGATTCAGATATTTTACTTTCATCGTCTATCAGTGCTTCTCGTACATACAAAAGGCAAAAACGCGTCCAGCTCGTATCAAAACGGGGCCGTTGGATGCTGCCATTTCTTAAACACCATTATCGGCTTCTCCAAATGCTCTTTCCTCACCTCACATCACTACATATATATGGGCTATGTATATAGAGAAAGAGAAAGTGGGTAAGAATTAATTTTTAGAGATCTAGAGAAAACTAAAATTTTAACTAGAAAATCCTCACAGACGGTGCCAAATTATTTTGCCAAATGTGTGAGACCTTTTGCTAAACTAACTAAATAAGAAGATATAAGGTAAATCTTAGTTAAGGATAATTAATTCCAGATCTGAGATGGATAACATGAATAGAAAAATATAGTTGAGTATAAATATTGGCAGTAGTTATGGCCGGATTTAATAGTATGAAAAAGATCATGCATTAAATAACATTAAATGACGAATAAACGTAAATAAAGGAGAAGATTCACCCCATCTTGAGTGAGGCGGGTCCTCTTTCATTTGATAAAGATGAATGCTAGACAAATACAAGAATCTTAGGACCCTTTTCAGATCTGATAGGGAGTGTGGGATAACAGATCCTCTAATATCCTTAGAGATATGTATTTTTTTATTTAGATCTAGAGATAGAGAGTTTGTCCCCCTATTCAGAGAAGTCCTCCCCTCCCCTCTCCTTCATAAGGGATATCCCTAGAAAAGTAAAATACTGCTCGACCTCGACCTTATTGATCACTGCTCGACCTCAGCCTTATCGACCACTGCTCGACATCGGCCTTATCGATCACTGCTCGACATCGGCCTTATCGATCACTGCTCGACATCAGCCAAACAACTCAATTCGATTCGCAGGTTACTCACGACAGTTGTCTCCACATGCCAAATTTCTCTGGTTAGATTTTGACCCATATAGTGTGAAATATATTTTTAAAGGGTAAAAAAGACAAATAACATTTTGCTAAGGGCTTTCGTGCTTTTAATATAATATAGATTGGCAAATGTCATGTATTTTTGTTGATTTAGCATAAATATTGGATGTAAGTACATAATTTAACTATAGAATTACAACACATATACTATATTAATCAGGCATAAAAAGTTTTTCTATTAAGGAAAAACATACTGTATTAATTAACCGAAAACAATAAGTATTGAAGTTGAAAACATGAAATGTTCAAGATAAGAAAATTGCGTCTGAAAGATACTCACAAGAGCTGGAATAGCTCAGTTGGTTAGAGCGTGTGGCTGTTAACCACAAGGTCGGAGGTTCAAGCCCTCCTTCTAGCGTCTTTTTATTTTTGTGGCTCATTACCTTACATCAGCTTTCATGGCCCAAACATCACATTCCTTAAGTGGGCTGACAACGGTCACGGCGCTCACTACCTTAGCTAACGGTATCCAAACAATTTTGCTTCAATTCAAGAAAATTTTGCAATAATAAGTTGGGGGAAAATGATACTGTATGGCCGTTTTTAAAACAATAGCCGGAAAAATGTATAAATATATTCCGTATGTTATTACATAAATTTTACATATTTTTCGGCTATCGAATGTAAATAGTTACTAGCGCTGGCTCAAAGTGAAAAAAACTCATAATTTGATGGCACAAGTTATAACTTATCTATGGCGAAAATTACAATTTCACAAGTTATTTGGTGGTTAACAGTTTTGGTACAAAATGTTCATAAATTTTTAATATGGATTCTGATTGGTAAAACATTCTTTCTTCACAAGTTATGGCAACATGCATAACTTCAGTACAACTTAATGCTTATTCACAAAGTTATGTTAGAGGAAATTTATAACTTGGTATAAATTTGGATGAATAAAACATGCATACTTTGATAGAAATTGAAGTTCTATCGTATTAGGAAAAGAATTTCGTATTATCTTCATTCTTCTTGTCTTGTTAAATTATTTATATTTCAGCCGGTTTGACAAAGCTGCATGCACAACTATTTATGAGTATTTTTTTTAAAAAAAATTTAGGGTAGAGTATTTTTAGAAGATGTCTATAACAAATTAGCGGGAGGTAATAGTTGTACATCTCAGTTACGTTACATACCTATTGCAAGCTTGAGTTGTTTTAATTAATTAAAGTGATGCAAAACAATAACAAACTATATTTAACTCGTCAATGACACATCTCACCATAAATTACGGGTATGGTTGGTACGAAGATTTTCTGATTTTTTCATGTTTGGTTGCTTTAAATGTTTTGAAAAATATTTTTTTTATGAATTATTGGAGGAAAATATTTTTCTTATTAAGAGGAGAGAAAACATTTTCCAAATCTCCTTCTCAATTTTTCTCATCTTGTTCCCCACTCTCACCAATTCGCCCCACACACCCACCTAACCCCACCCACCCCCTCTCTCTAAAAAGGTTTTTATTTTTTAAATTTAAGTTTTTTTTTCGCCACCACCCACCCTACTCCCCTGACACATTTGTAATTTTCAAATTTCTATTTTTTCTTTCTTCTGCCCCCTCCACCACCACCATCCCGCATAATTTTTTTTTTTCATTTTTCTGTACACCCTCCCCCGACAAAAAAAAATATTTTTTTAATATATTTTTTCAGTTTTAGTTTTTTCATTTTTCGGTTTACAAGTTCGAAATTTTACATATTCCAAAGTTATGGGTTCAGAGGTTTATGTTTTTGGAAGTTTACGGGTTTAAAAATTATAAAGTTTAAGGGTTCGAAATTTCGCGATTTTAAAAGTTTAGCGGTTCAGAAGTTTATGAAATTTGTAGGTTCTGAAAGTTGTTGGTTCGAAAGTTTATGGCTTCATATTTATGGTATCTTAATTATTTATGAATACTCTTGAAAAGTTATTTTTCTTAATTTTCGTATCAAATACCAAAAAATAAATAAAATTATTACTTATTTTTCGTTATACCAAACACACCGTACATCTTCTTTCATCAAGATGAGGATGACAGAGATGCGCTTTAATTAGGAAAAGGTATTGTTGGCAAGATAATCAATCATTAATCCATAAGTCAACAGTATTTATTTATTTTTTCCATTTTCTTTGGCAGTGATTGGCTAGTTTAAAAAGGTGGGAAAGGAAGAAATATGAGCCTTTGATGAAATTAATTGGTGTTACACTTTTTGATCCTAGTACTTGGACTGACATTTTAATCTCTACTTTCTCCGCTTCACGATAGGTGCTTCTTTAGCCTTTCTTTGTGTTACAAAATAAGTACTTTTTTTTAGATTTTAGAAATAAATTAATTATTTTTTCCTACATTATCTTTGGAGTAAATACTGTTAAAGTATATTTTAGGTGTGTTTCTGTGAAAAGATAGTAAATATTAATATGATCAATTTTATTGCTAACTAATGCTAAAAATAAATTTCTTAATTTATCTAAAACTAACTAAAAATTACGTATCGTGAATCGGGGTGAGTAATGAATTAAACAGTAGATGCACGTGAAAGATAATTAGTGATAAATTTGATAGTACTAGCTAGTGTTACATTCAAAGAACAGTGATGAGGTTGCACTGTTTTTTTTTTTTTTTTTGACAAGCATAAGTGTGTGTGTATATATATATATACACACACACTTATGCTAAGTTGGCAAGATTACATCAAACTTTAGTAGTTAGTTTCTTTTGTCTAAATATATTGCCTAAGTTGATATTCCTTCTTTTTTTTGTCTAAATATATTCATATTTATTATTATCAGTGTTAGCGACTTACCTCAATAAAACTTTCGTTGCCATCAACTTATTCATAATCTGGTGTGGCAATATAAATAAATGCCATATATATTTTTCGTTTCTTAGCTTTTTGTTATGTCCTCTTTGATAACTCTTGAAACCAATAGTCAAATAAAAATTAATTTTACTTTTTATTCATATTTCTAGCTTTTTCCTGTTTGCTTTCCAATAAATGATTATCAATTTCCTGTTATGACAGATGATTACTATCGCTTTTCAGCAATGATTACTATTTCAAAAATTAATGATAAAACTAAATTTTAAAAATAGAAAAATATATGATTTAATAACCAAGATTTTAAATAAATATTTACTGTTTGAAATTTTGATTAAAATACAAAGGACAAAGAATACAAAAATTGTTGTGGAATTTTCTCGTAGGAAAATAAAACTTTCCTTATATTTTTAATAGTTAGTATATAGATTATTTTATGACTTTTCTTTTTTAAGCAAATCCACTAGGCCGGAGCCTAGGGCTAGTTTTATTAATAATAAAAATAAAATAAACCACATAGGAATAGTACAAATAAGGGGGACAATAGCACCAGTACAGTTGCCTCTATGCCTTGGCTATATAATCACTCCTCTGCGCCTCACAATGCCTATATGGCAGCCTCATGTAGAGGATCATGGTGTAGCTGCCGGCAAAGTCTCACGAGGGCATATAACCTCATAGCCGTTTGGGTATTTTCCCGGAGGCATAGGCCATGAGCAAATAACTACTGGGCTAAACCTTACCTTACTAATCCTATAGAGGCATAAAATAGCCTCACCTACTAACATGCATGTAAAAAGTACGAACTAGCGAGCACTAAATATTCTATGATCATCACAGAGCTCATAACATACTCTGTGATGCTATTACAAATGACTATGTTAATGTGATGATAAAATATAAAGATGTAGAAATACCAATGTTGCTCTTTCTTCCCTAATTTTGTGAAATCTTCAATTTGTAGAATGTTATCTTCTTCATCAACCCTCTTCAAAATGTCTTCAAAAATCATGTTTTCTTTTTTGAACGATTGGACTTTGTAGATGTAGTTGGGCAACCCATTTTTGTTTGGCAACTCTCATTGGAAGTCTCCTTATGTTTGCATCTTCATTCACCTTGTCGTCCCAGCTTTTTTTTCTTGTATGAGACTTCTTATTTTGTCAGCTATGCATAGGTGATAAATCACCTTTCTTTGCTACCTCTGCCCGGCATTATTGCAATATTGCATCTTCCTCTCCATCTTCGCAAATATCCCTTCCCACGTTCACCGGAGGTGGCAAGCTTTGATCAAGACCTTGTTTCATCAAGGCATTCCCATCTTGTATATTTGCCAAAGATGCCTTGTTTTGTTGTAGTTCTATGCCTTGTTTCTTGTTCCTGTTCTTACCCACACGACCACTGCTATAAACAGAAGGATTTAGGGAGTTTATAGGTTTTGAACTTACCATTGCGTCCAATAATTTTCTGTCCTCCAAAGAGATAAGTGGTGCATTTAACTCTTGTTGTTGCTTTCCAGCATTTGCAGGCAGTCTTAAAGCAACTGAAGTGTTTATATTTTGTTCTTCAGGCAGTGATGATGCTAAATTCTTCTGCTGTTCTTCAGCTGTTGTGCTTGTACGAGTAGGAGCTGCTGTGTTTGTTCCATGTTGCTGTCCATATTTAGGCAAAAAAAGTGGAGCTTTTGCATTAAGTTTACTGCTGGAATTTACCATCGTATAGCTGCCAATTTTTGGCAAATTTGGTGAGCCAACGGAAAGCACACCCTCATCTTCACTAGCTTGATGATCTTCCTCAGTCGAGTACCCAGCATACTCATCACCCCAGTCCTCTTCATCATCATCCTCGCGTTGGTCTGCCCAGAGCTTCGATTTGATAACCATCCCCCTGACATTTTCCTGTATACCTTCGTTGTTGTTTCCAGTAGACAGCACCAACTGTCCAGAATCCGCTCCATGCTCCCCAAAAGACTCATATGACTGGGACGGAATTTCATGTGCCGATGTATTTAGAGTGACCAAAGGTTGCTTGATTGTACGATTGGCATTCATTATCATGGAAATCTGACTTTCCTTGATAATTCTTTCAACTTCAGGGCTGGAAAAATGCAACCTAGGAGTGTTGTGTCGCACTACTTGATCATCCCTCCAATTTTCACCTAAATTATTCGCCGAGGCAGTTCGTCGAACACCAAACTTGTTAATAGAGTTTCCACTTTCCTGATCCTGTTTGCTACTGCCTGATGTACTTTGCATATTCGAAATCATCTCCACTCCTTCACTGCTACTTGATTTTGCAACCAGTTCAAGTAGCTCAGGTGTTGCAGCATGAATAACTGGTACTCGAGCAGCAGCTTTTGACGAACTTTGCTGTTGTTTTACATTAGTTTGAGAGCTGTTTTTTCCAGATTTTGAGACAGTATCAGCACACACCAGTTCCAACCTCTTATTAGCATCATTCTCTCCATCTTCCTGTTCAATGACCAAAGCATCAAAGGAATTAGTACACCTAATGTTTTCTGATGCAAAATCCTGATTTTTATAATCTGCAGCAGCCCTTTTACTAGGTGATTTGTAATCTTTCACTCCGATAGTTTCACAATTACTCTTGGACGTTTGTAATCTTTCACACCCATCTCCCTTGTAATGAAATCCAGTAGCACCTTTAATACTTGCACCTTTAGTAGCACAAACAGTCGTTGTTTGCACATGTGCTTCAAGAGTATCCTGTATGACAGATCGTGCACCATCCTGCACATCAGCAATGGCAGTGGCATCAGTTGAACCCAAAGCGACAGGTCGATTGCTTGAAAAATTCAATGGAACAATAGCTTCCAATTTTGACACCACAATAGCTGATTGTTTTTCATGTACCGTGGAACAAGTAAACTCTGCTCAAAACCAGCTGAGCCTCGATCACCACCTGCCAAACCACCCTCTACATTAACTATTTGTGCAGCCTGATTCACTAGACATTCGGATAAATTGGTATTTTTGTAGGCAGACCAATTCCAGCTTTAGACGAATTCTGCTTATCATAGGCTTCAACAATTGGATTCACCACATTAAAAATCCTAGCTAATGCTGTCTTAGCAGGCACATCACCTGTAGGCTTAGGTGGACCTTTGTCAATCCTAGAACCTTCACCAACAGGTGTACCATCAACTGCTTGATTCACAACTTCATTATTGTTCACGTTATCAGTTTGTTTTCCTCCATTTGTTTGCGAAACCCGTTGCACAACAGGATTTTCTTTTACTGCTTCATTAACCATCTACTGCACCTTCAGTAACACTCACAACTCCACCTCGAATTTGTCCTGCATTATCCCTATCATTGAACTTCCCAGAAGATTGATTTTTTACTACACTATCAGGAACACCACCTGCACAGTTCACCACTCTGTCATTGTTCACATTAACACCTATTAGTTGCCCAGCCCTTTTGGAGTTAAGAAATTCCCTAGCATCTCCTTGTAATTTCTCAACACTGCCCAGGTCCTCGACTTCATCCCTCTCTACTACATCTTCCTTACTTTTCTCGACAGGACCTTTCATCATGTCCTTGATGCTTGCAACATGTACAATATTATTTTGGGAGGTTATCATACACAATCACCTGAGAATATTCAACTGTTTTTCCAGAGTTTTTATCCACAATATGAATCCTAACTCTCTTAGGGTGATTGTCCAGTAAATCAAGCAGAACCTTAACTCTTGCCGTACTTGGTCGCGTTCCATCTTGAGTCGCTTTATCCACACTACTTTTTGCTTACACTCCGTTTGGATCACTGTTCCCTGTCGTTTTATAATGTATCATATTGTACTGTATTATATCGTATCGTATCGTTTAATGAATACAATGTTTGGATAGATTATATTATTTATTGTTGTTAAATAACATTTTGATGTTTGGTTTGACTGTATCGTACTGTACTGTAACTGATGAGTTTACTAAAATACCCTCAATTATTTTAAATATTTAATTTATCAAGAATTTTATATAAATTATTTAAGACAATCCATTTCTACTAATTTATCACCAATTATGTCTTATATATAAATTAAACAATTAAATTCATGCAAATTCTACCGAAATTAGTTGAACAAGTTAATAATATTAAAAATAATAATAAGTACACTATATTCATAATTAGATCATAATAATAAAAAAAATTAAAAAATATGTTTAGTAGACTCCATTCAGGAAAAAGTAATATAAAATCTTTAGCTGAAGGGTATGGAGAACGGTAGAAGAACAAAATGAGTTTTAACGTGTGTAGGTTATTATATAGGTTATATTTGGAAGGCTGTCTTTGAGAATTTATATAGGTTATTAGGCTTCACATAGAATTCTATTATAGAATTACATGAGAAAGAGACTTTGCTATTATTTAAAATAAAAAAAGGTAAAGGGTAAATAACATTATAAAGTAATAAGTTAGGGCATAATCGGAAAGAAAAATAGGAAACAATCCCACCACACCAAATCGGTTGTTTCAAAAAATTGAACTTTTCATTATTCCGGAACAATGGATTTTACAATACAATATAACCAATTTTAACTAAACAATCAAAACAAACATTGTTCTGAGAAAACAATACAATACGATACAATGAGTAACAACCATCCAAACAAGTTGTTAGTTCAAATAAGGAATGCTTTAAAAAAATAGTTATGCGGAAAATAATTAAATGACTATTCCTAATTAGTAGGAAATTAATTAAACGCTATTCCTAAATATTAAGAAAATTAATTTAATGACTATTTTGTCCAATGTGAACTCTATTTTAAAAGTGTAAAAAAGGCGAATAACACTTCACTAAGTACCTTCGTGCTTTTAATATAGTATTAAATTTAGGATACTCGCGTTGTGGTGAACTCTATCTCGACGAAATACAAAACTTTAGAAAATTACATAATTATTATAAAATTTGTGTTTGAGTTATAAAATAAAAATTTAGAAAAGTTTAAGTTTCTAAAAATTATTGGTCATAGTTAACTAACTTCAGCGAAGGAAGAAACTCTCAAGACAAAAATACAATTATTTTATTTTTATGATCTATAAGAAATATCATATCAATTATGTTCAACATGTTAGAAAAGACTAAATTACTATTGCAAAAGAAATTATTTAACTGCTACATTTTGATTAATCTACTATTTCCTCGTTTTGGAGTGAGTTTCTTTCTTTGTCCAAGCACGAAACTATGCATCAAAATATTTTCTTTTATGAAAGTAAGAGTCTAAGATTGTAATGGAATAATTATCGTTAATGGATTCTAAAAGTACCTTGTTAATCTATGAGCGAAAAATATAGAGCTTATTTTTAAGAAAATCTCTAAACTTTGCACGAAATCAGTTACAGTCCTAAAAAATTAGTCTTAGTTAGCCCCAAAGTTGGCTATTTGATTGTTGTTACTTCTGGACAAAACATGGTAAAGAACATAGATACATACACTTTCTTTTAGGCGCGTGAAAATAAAAAAATAAAAAAATAAACTTTGATTAGATGTAATATTTTTCAATCATTAATATAATTATTTATTTGTTACAGTATAATTATGTATTTCTTCTTGCTTCATCTTTTAATTTTGTATTTTTAATTTTTTTAGATATATTTGATCCAATTGTATATTTTATCTTTTCGAGTCAAATTTATAAAAAAATTAGCTGGAACTCCACCACATTAGCTAAAATTTTAAAGTATCAATTGTGTATTATTTGTTATTTTTTAGAGGCAAATAAGTATCTATAATATTTGTGCATTTTTGTTTTTGGGTCAAAACACTAAAGAATTGGCTAGAGCTTTATTATTTTCTTGCTTAATTAAAAAGGTACAACCAAAATAACGGAGTTGTAATTATTTTAAAAAATTTACCATATTTTTTGAAATGCTTAAAAGCTACCTACTACGTTGTTCAGGTAAATAGAATAATTAGTATAGTATTTTTTTTTATTTCTTCGACGGGCACGCACATTTTGTTTCCCATTCATAAACAATTTCTCAAAACTTGGATAACGA
Source organism: Nicotiana paniculata (assembly GCA_005239505.1). Classification (NCBI taxonomy): domain Eukaryota; kingdom Viridiplantae; phylum Streptophyta; class Magnoliopsida; order Solanales; family Solanaceae; genus Nicotiana; species Nicotiana paniculata. Next base: position 5,260 of record MDKI01051354.1, on the reverse strand, counting down.
CTTATAAAGTCAATTAATTGCTATTGTTTTAGAAGATATTAAAAAACTTAACTAATACTTCTTTTAAAAAAAGTAATCTAAATAAGGAAAGAATCTTATATATAATTCCTAAGTATTAGGAATTTTTACCTAACTCAAATAAGGAAAGTTTAATAGTCAAACTTTAAATTAATTTGAAAGCCTAAATATTAGGAAAATAATCAGTGACTATTTTCTCCGGTGTGAACTATATGTTAAAATAGTAAAAAAGGCGAACGATATTTCTCTAAGAGCCTTCGTGCTTTTAATATAATATAGATAAATGAGCACTAATTTATTTAAAATTTATGTTTAAATAATAAAATAAAAGTATAGATTCCTGAAGATGATCATATATGTTAATCGTGTATAATAACTCATTAAATAAAGAATGTCTCATAAAAATCCTCAATCATAAGTCAATAATTCAACTTAAAATTTATTTCAATTTAATAATATTATGACTTTAATTTCACAAGCTCTCATACTTTTTTTCCCTGTTTCAGCAAGAACAAGTCCTTAATGTGATGACCCAAGGGGTCATTCTGTGAAATTAGATTCCGTTCTAGGCTTAATAGTCCTAAAAAGCTTAATTTTAAATACCTCGATTTTCATGCGCAGTCCGTGCGTGAAACCGGAAAGCTTTTATGTGAAAATATGAGAAATAGTAATTTCTATAGTTAAAATTTTATTAAAATTGACTTTGGTCAACATTTTGAGTAAACAGACCCGAATCCGTGTTTCGATGATTCCGGGAGGTCCGCAGTAAAATATGGGACTCGGGCGTATGCCCGAAAATGAATTCCGAGGTCCCAAGCCTTAAAAATTAATTTTTTAAAAGAAATTATTTTGCTGAAATATTAATGAAATAAAGAAAGGAATTTATGTTTGAAACCATTAGTATCGGGCCCGTATTGTGGTTCCGGAGCTCGAAACAGATTTGTTATTATATTTAGGCCTTTCCTGTAAAATTTGGTGGAAAACGGAGACTTGCGCAAAATAATGAGTTTTGAGGCTTAATTCATAGTTTTACATGTTATTTTCATGATTTGATTGTACAAGCAAGTCCGTATGATACTTTTAGACTTGCGTGCATATTTGGTTTAGAGCCTCGAGGGCTCGAGTGAGTTTCAAATATGTTTGGGTTGTGTTGCGCTCGTTCTTTCTTATGCTTCGACGTCGTTCCTTCAAGCATAAATGATGTAATATTAAACAAATTTGCTCCGATTTCTGTTTTGAATGAAGTATTAGATCAGTATCGTAATTACGGACCCGTAGCAAAAAGAATCATCGAATTTGGACATCGTATGAGGATTTTATGATCATTTTACTAAGGTTGCCAGATTTTTCAGGTTAATTACGAAATTGCCACTGACGGTGTATTAAAAATCTGCACTATTTACAAATATTAAAACCTACCTATCTCCTTCATTATAAGGTTAAATCGAGTGATTCAAAAGGCTAACTTGACTAGAATTTTACAAATAATCCATTGGAGAAATAAAAATCAAGTTTCGGGATTGTTTGGAACGAGAAACGAGGCAGAATAGCTGGTAGAAATATATATATAAAACGGGTAGACTTCTTCTTCTTCAAATTTTCGAACCCCAAAACCCTATGAACAAATTTCTTCACCAAATATCATCCCAAGTCATAGGTAATCAATTCTAAACTTTACTGTTTCAATTACTCATTGTTTTTCATCACTTTTAAATCAAAAACTAAGAATTTTCATGGTAAAAATTGAGGGTTTGGGTAGAATTAGGGAATTTTGTAAAAATCGAATCTTTATCTCGAATTGAGGTCGGATTTCGAAACTAATTGTATATTTACGTTCGTAGGTGAATGGGTAAACGTAATTTGATCTGAACCCCGAGTTTAGACCAAGCGGGCCCGGGTTTTTACTTTTTTTGAGAAAACTTAGGAAAAATTATAATTTTCTATAAAGTTAGTTCCTTTAGCATTAATTAATTATATTAAGTTAATTATGGTTAGATTGGAGTGTATTGGAGGTGAATTCAAAGGGAAAAGTTATAATTGAGGAAGTTATGAGAAATACTGTTTAACTGTCTTAGAACTGTTGAGGTTTACGTGACTATTTGATTTCAATCGATTATTGCCAATTGTTGTTGCAAGTGTGTTAAAAGTGTTGGCTGTTCTCTTGATTCTATCATGGTACATAAAGATTGTGCTGGGTTGATAACGTTACGGTGTTTACATATATTCTGGTTGGTTTTATTGTAAAATGATATTGGTTGAAGCTTACGAGCTATACTATTTTCTGTTTGCAATTATTGAAATAAAGGTGTTGTGAAAGGCTTGGCCTGAACTGTGAAAGTTTTTGATGAATAAACAAAATTGATTGTGATAAGGGTGGATAATTGTTGTGATACAGGTGAACAAATTGATTGTGATATTGTGAATAGGTGGGATCAGGTTGCACGCCGCAACAAGATAATGATAAGGGAGAATATGCATGTTTTACTGTTCATAAAATAAAGGTCGGAACACTCATTGTTTTATTATCATTATTTCATATTCTGCTTTTACTGTTATTTAAAGTGAAACTTGTTCTGTTTACAATTGTCGAGACATAAATATTGTGAAAGGCTTTGATTTGAATTGTGAAATTATGAATAAATTGATATGATATGCCTGGTGGGAGCGGTTTGCACGCCGCAACAAGGAGTGAGAAGGGTGGACATGTGAGATCGCGCTGCATGCTGCAATTAGAGTAATAAGGGTGATATATTTAGGGAGGAGCAATAAGGGTGGACAGGTGAGAGCTGGTTGCACGCAACAACAAGAAGAGATAAGGGAGGACATTTATATTTTTACTGATTTTCAAAGAAAAACAAAGATTTGAGAACTTACTATTTTATATTACTATTTTTCATATTTTGGCACTACTTTTATTTAAAGTTAAAGTTTGAAAACTTGAAAATCATTTGAGAGTTGGTTATAGCTGAGGCATGGAAAAGGTGGATGAGTTATTTTATTGTTGTTGCAGTACTTAATTATTTGTTTAGATTTTCTTGTTTCTTTATATTTATTGTCTCAGTTATATTTTTCTTGTTCGTGTAGAATTGTTTTATTATTTTATTGTGTTATTGTATATATTATTGTCACAGGTTATATGTTGTTAATGCCCTGCCATAGCCTCGTCACTATTTCGTTGAGGTTAGGCTCGACACTTACTCAGTACATGGGGTCGGTTGTATTGATACTACACTCTGTACTCTTTTGTGCAAATCCAGGTACTAGCCAGCATTAGAGATTTTTAGAGCAACCATCTATTTATTCGGAGACACGAGGTATATCTGTTGGCGTTCGCAGATCCCGATAGTCTTCTCCTATTTTTATAAAACTGTTTTAGTATATTCAGAAGAGTTACACTATTTCTTTCAGCCTAGTGTTTGTAGTATTCTTTAGTAGTTCGTGAATTGTGACACCAGACTCTGGGGTAGTTCTAGATCTATTATATGATTAGTTCGTGGTTCATTTTTATTCAATTGTTTATTATTTTATCTTTGAAAATTATTTAAATTAAGTTTACTTTAAATTTATTTATTGATGCTTAAGAAAATAATCAAAGGAAATTAGCTACTCGAATTCTAACATTGGCTTGCCTAGCAAGTGTGGTGTTAGATGCCATCACGATCCCTAAGATTAAGAATTTGGGTCGTGACAAGTTGGTATCAGAGCACTAGGTTGCCTAGGTCTCACAATTCACGAACAAACTTGGTAGAGTCTGAAGGATCGGTACGGAGATGTCTGTACTTATCTCTTAGAGGCTATGAAGTTAGGAACAATTTCACTTCTATTCTACTCAATCGTGCGAATTTATTCTACCATTGATGATTGAACTTGCCTATTCTTGTCCTCTCAAAAATCTCGACAACATGCAAAGCGTCTACAATCGGACAAGAGGTGAAGCCCCTATGACAACTACGATTAGGGGAAGAGACAGAAGCGGATCTCAGTCTAAAGCTCGAACATCAACACCTATTGTAAAGTCTCAAATAAATCTGGACGCGGAGGTTCTAGCTCAGTTGGTACATGTTGGACTAGTCCATATCCCAGAAGGATTTATAGCTACTCCAGTATGGCATAACAAGGGAATAGTTGAAGGCAACAAAGTTGATTTATTTGAGCTGTGAAGTTTATCATTGTGAATTATCATACATTATGACCTATGTATTGGAAAAAAAGAGTTTCACACGTAAGCCAGCTTTTGATAACTCAGCCAGTTACGTGAACGCAAGAGAACGAGAGAGCTGGATGTGATTCTTTGAAGAGGTACGGAACAAAGAGGCATGATTCAATAAACCCACGAGCTTATCAGCCACGAAAAACTCACCTTGATCAAAACAGGGAAGAGGCACGACCAGAATGAATCTAGACAAAGCTACAGGCAGATTCAAGAACCCACAATTGATTACTCTAACGTTATGTAACCGTACCCCAATTACCGTTATCCTTTGTAACGCATCATTAATGTCATAATTAGTCATTAATGAGCAACCATATCAAGAGTTGTACGTTATATCAAGGAATCTCCTATATAAGGGAGGGGAATACAGCTTGTAAAGGCATCTGATTCTCGAATACAATTTACTTCGCTTTTCTATCTTTCTGCAATATTATCTATTATTCATTTTTCGATATTTCCTTGATTATCAGTAACCCGAGTTCATCCTAGAAATAACTTTAGTCAAGGGATCTAATTCTTTGGTTAAACAAATTGGTTCCGTTACTGGGAATCTGATAATCTTTGCTTTTCAAGCGATAGCAAAGGAATGGAACCCCGGTTCCATCGCCTTCAGGAACCCCACGGGGTTCAAGGGAACAATCCCCAGAAAGATCCAACAACAACAATGGAGATAATGATCAAACTGCGGAACAAGATCGTGTAAAGTAAATGATTGCAGAGTACGTGAGCCAAGCTTTGCAAGAATTTGCGAGAGGATTACCGGCAGCGTTACCTACACCGCCGACGCCACCCCCCAATAATACCATCACCATGGAAAATCCTCAATCTGGGTTGGCAAACTCAGGAAGAGGAGATACTTCTAACGAATCCCTCGAAACGAGACCAGGTATATCTTATAACTCAAAATTACAAAGTTTACTGCTAACCATGCAGAAACAGATGAAGGAGTAGAATGATTGCATTGAGCAAATTCCTGGAGTACCACCTATCATCAAAGGCACTGATGTTGATAGGTATTCTCAACAACCT
>ML350168.1:0-52435 GCA_005239505.1 Nicotiana paniculata | reverse complement strand
AAGGAAATCCAAATTTACCCCTGATGGGACTGGGGGTAACCACCAATTGATACAAAGAAAAAGGAAAAAGGGATAAACCAACTAGATCTTTTCAAGAGAGGGGTTGACTTCAGTGGCAAAAGGAGCAGGAGCAACTGGGGATGAAGAGGCATGAGCGGCTGGAACCTCACCATCAGATGAGGAGAGGTTATGACCTTGTTGAGCCTTCTTCATGGCTTCCTTAGTTTTGGATATTTCAGCACTAAGGTCAAAACCCTCTTGACTCATTTCCATCAATGTGTCAGGGCGAGAATTCATATACGCCCAGCTCACATCGACAGTAGCCACCTCTTCCAAATCTTCATAATCTTTTGCCCACACTTGAAGCTCAGCTCTCAACCCGTCCTTCTTCGCCTCCGCAGCTTCGTAGGCAGCCCTTAATGGAACAATCGACTCCTTTAAAGTTTGAGCTTTGGTTAAATCCCTCTGAAGATCTTCTTGAGTAAGAGTGAGTGATTTCACGAGCTCGCCTAATATTCTTCCTTCTTCCCCAGCAAGTTCTTCAAGTCTCTAATCTCCTCTGAGGCACGAGACAGTTGTTCCGCGAACGAAGACTCCAGAATACTCTTATCGTTATCAGCTTGACAGCAACATGCCCGCTCCACTGCTAGTTCTGCTGCCATAAGTCTCATATGTCACTTCAAGGTACTCTTTTCCTCTTCTAAAGCATCCAGGTCAATCCTTAGGAGATCATACCGTGCTCTCCAATTATCAACTTCTGCCTGCATCTCTCTTGTCTCTTGGTCTATGTTTGAAATACACTTTATAAGCTCCATGCCTATAAGGTTAATCTACAAGAAATAAACCAGTCAGATATGGTAAATTTTATATATGAGAGTGAAAGAGGATAACTTACACCATACCTTCAAAGAGGTATGCACGACCTTATTGGCCCATGTAAGAGCACCGTGGCTAGCTAGCTTTGCTTTCTCAGCGGGACCTATCAAAGGCTTGAGCCACACTTCAGGATCACCCGTCTTCTTGAAAAGGTTTCCCTCAGCTGGAACCTCTATTACCACCTGCCGCATCTCTCTGCTGGAAGACCCTACTTCCCTAACGGAAGGCGTGGAAGCAGATAGAGATGGAACAACAACAGGCACGGAAGATTGAGGAGCTGGAGAAGCCACGGGCAAAGAAGCAGGCACGGAAAGTTGAAGGGTTGAAGAAGTTACAGGCAAGGCAGCAACAAAATTTGAGATATCCAAAGGAATAGACGAAACAGCTTCTCTCAAAGAAGCAGGAAAGACAGCAGCCAAAGGGACGTCGTCAGGAGCAAAATCAATACCACCATGAATAGGGGAATGTTAAACATCATCAAAGACAAGGGGCTCAATCACAGACACGGAAGGCAAGGTTGAGGCAGTAGGCTTATCATCTAAAACCATTCGCCTTCTCCGTGGCCTGTGCACTAAAGCACCCTCTTCCTCTTCTTCTATGGAATGAGACTCACTAATCTTCCTCTTCGAGGAAGATGAACCAACAATAATTTCCTGGGCTTGAGCCAAGGACATCTTCGGGATATAGGAAGTAGACACCCCACGAGCAGAGAACCCTATTAAAAAGGGAAAAAAGTTAAACGACAAAAAAAAAGACTCGAGTAAGGAAAGAAGCAAGAAGAAGAGCTTCACTTACCGTGGGTCTTTACTTGCCAACCATACCTCCCAGCAAGGTATTTCCAAGATCTTTCTTCTGAAGGAGAAACAAATAACAATTTTTCTACCCAATCACGAATACCGGAGACATTCTCAACAGTATTCATGATTGCTGAGAGAAGAAAAAAAATATACACGGTGTTAATAAAACATCTCAAGTCAAAACAAGAAAAAGTAAATGTGAGCTAAAGCATACTCATGTGCGCGATTCCACTTCTCAGGGAAGGGAAGATTTTCTTCACCCACTAGACCAGCAGCGGGTACAGCAACATACCGGAGGTACCAACCCCTATCCTTATCGTCTCCAGGGGTTACCAGCACTCTTTTGCTTCTAGCAGTCAGAGTAAAAACCCCTTCACGAAATAAGGTAGGAGAGTAAAGGTGAATAAGATGGTTGAAGGTAAAAGGAACCGAGGCTAAAGAAGCCAAACTCCTAAGGCATGCCACAACTCGCCACACAAGAGGGACAACTTATCCTAAGCAGATATTGAAAAAACGGCAAAACTCAATTATAACTGGGTCAATAGGGGTCTAAACCCTAAAGTGAAAGGATACGTATAAAAAAAAGAATATCCCGTATTGTAAGACGTTATTCTTTGATTACTATTCAGAATATAGACAGGAAAGTCATATTTCCAAAAGCACTCCCTACGAACAAGGGAAATCTGACCCTCAGTTATAAGGGTTGGATATCTTTCTACACTATCAAGAGAAGAAGATTGATCTACAAGAACTTGACTATCCCTAGCAAAAACAAACTCAGTAGGGACAATTTCATCGACTCCAAGTTCACGAAGGCGTTCGCCTCTACCTCTAGACAAAGACCGAGAAACCCTAAATCTCGAAGAAACTGAAGATCTAGTGGAAGGAGGAGCTACTATCTGAGAAGAAGAAGATCCCCTCGAAGGAGTGGATCCTAGACTTCTAAGTCTACCACCCTTCCGACTCCTAGTTGGAACAGAAGATGGCGCTAAGCTTTCAATGTCTATTACTCTTTGAGGTTGGTTTGAAGAAGACATGTTTACAAAGGCAAAGAAGAAAGTTCTTTACAAAAGGCAAAGTTAGAAAAGTGTTTCGTGGAAGCAAAGAAAAGAAAACATGTATTTATACTTGAAGACAACCGTCAAACATGAAGAAAAAAGAAAATAATGATGAAAAGTCGCAATTGAAGATGTCACTTCAGGACTTGCACGGCCGTAAAAAGCCCTAAAAGGTGCTGAGTAAATGCCGAACCAATCCGAAAAGGACACATGGTATGAGCATTAAATGGAAGTGATAAATGACGCATATGGTACAGAGAAGGATACAATGATTCAAGGAAAAGCGGCGGCAAAATATTCCCGCCATAAATGAATATCCACTTACCAAATATTAATCGTTAAATATATGGTAAGTGGGGGGACTATCTGTATTGGTAAAAAAGAGCTTCACACGTAAGCTAGCTTTTGACAACTCAGCCAGTCACGTGGACACAGGAAAACACGACAGCTGGACGTAACTCTTTGAAGAGATACGGTACAAAGAGGCATGGTTCAGTAAACCCACGAACTTATCAGCCACGGGAAATTCAACTTGATCAAAACGGGAGAGAGGCACGGTCAGAATGAATCTAGACAAAGCTACGGGCAGATTCAAGGACCCACAATTGACTACTCGAACGTTATGTAACCGAACCCCAATTATCGTTATCCTTTGTAACGCCTCATTAATGTCATAATTAGTCATTAATGAGTAACCATAGCAAAATCGTACGTTATAAGAACCTCCTATATAAGGGGGGGGGGGGAATACAGCTTGTAAAGGCATCTGATTCTCAAGTACAATCAACTTCGATCTTTTATTTCTGCAATATTATCTATTATTCATTTTTCTCTTATCTTGATTATCAGTAACCCGTATTCATTTTAAAAATAAGCTTTAGTCAAAGGGTCTAATTCTTTGGTTAAACACTCACTCAGTCACCAACCTCACAAGCCACTCGGGCATTTCAGTACAGAAAAAAATTCAGGGACTCAGCCCAAAACAACATACATATGCATCAAGTAGAGTAATGAAACTCAATTAAACAGTAAATAGGTAAAAATCATGACTGAGTGTAAATTTCAGATCAAAACAGGGTGAGGATAGTAATAAAATACCCCTGAGCGTTCAAACAGTACGACACAAAGCCCCAAGCAGGGCATTCAGCCCAAGTTAAAAGAATCATTTCTAAAACACATAGATATCACATATAGTTTATCAAAATATGCAACTCTACAGTTGCCACAGGACGGACCCAGCCACAATCTCTACTGGGGCATGCCCACACGACCGTCACCTAGCATGTGTGTCACCTAATTTATCAAAATAGTACGAAATTCCGGGGTTTCATACCCTCAGATCTAGATTTACAATCGTTACTTACCTCAACCCGGACAAAAATCTACTCTGCGATTCCCTTGCCACTTGACTCGGCCTAAAATCGCCCTGAATCAATCCAAAATCAGTATTACATCACTAATACATGCTAAAGGAACAAATCCCACGCAAAAATTATCAAATTAAATCAAAATTCCCGAAATTGGCCAAACCCGACCCCCGGGCCCACATCTCGAAATCCGATCAAAATTACAAAACCAAAATCCTTATCCTCTCACGAGTCCATACATACTAAATTTACAGATATCTAACTTCGTTTGACCCCTCAATCACCTAACTTTAGCTCTCAAGTTCCAAGACCAAACTCCCCAATTTTCACCCTTAATCTCCCCAAATTTCATGCTTAATCTACTGAAAATCACCATAGATTCGAGTTTTAGGTTCGAAAACATTACCTCAATGAGTTTCCCCTTGAATCCCTCTTCAAAATCCTCCTAAAGCTCCAACCCCGTCTTCAAAAATGGTGGAAATGGGCAAAAATTCTCGAAGGGTTTAATTTATACCTTCTGCCCAGGCATTTCCGCACCTGCGGCCAATTCCGCATCTGCGGATGCTTCCCGCGCATGCGATGATCGCACTTGCGGTCCCCATTCCACAGGTGCGGACACACCAGAAGCAGCAGCTTCAGCTGCCAAATCCAATTTCCAACTTCTCCGATAACCATCTGATGCCATCCCGAGCCCCTCGGGGCCTCAACCAAATATACCAACACGCCACATATTATCACACGAACTTAATCGAACCTTCGGAACAACCAAAACAACATCAAAACACCGAATTAACCCCGAATTCAAGCCTAAGGATTTCTAAACTTCCAAAATTTTCCAACGATGCTGAAACCAACCAAACCACGTCCGAATGACCTGAAATTTTCCACACACATCACAAACGACACTACGAACCTATTCCAACCCCTATATCTAATTTTCCACTGCCGACCGGAAATCGCCAAATATCTAATTTCGCCAATTCAAGCCTAATTCTACCACGGACCTCCGAATAACATTTTGAACCCACTCAAAAGTCCAAAATCACCTAACAAAGCTATCCTAACCATAAAACCCCAATTCCGATATCATTTACCCATAAGTCAACTTCTGGTTGACTGTTCCACTAAATAACCAACTTAAGAGACTAAGTGTCTCATTCCTTCCCAATGTTACTCCGAACGCGAGCCAACCTACCTGATACAACATAATAGAGCTGAACAACAAATAATGAAGCAGAAATGGGGGAAACGAGGCTATAACTCTCGGAGCGACCGATCGGGTCGTTATATTACCTCGCTCCGAAGTTCCTAAACCGGCTTCAACGCCTCTCTAACACTTCAATTCAAGCTAAACGATCCAAAACTAGTCGAACAATGAGAAATTCAATCAAAATATACTCCAATGATTATAATTAATCAATTCGTAACAATCCCCAACTCCTATCTAAAATTCAATAAAGTCAACCAAGGGGCCCACATGCCCTGAGTTCGAATATTTTAGGAGACAAACTTACCCATAACACTACGAACTCAAATATATAATTTATTCCAAATTCCATGTCCGATTTCGTGGTCAAAATCCAAAAATACCAATTTCTAGGTTTCCTACCAAAACCCCACAAATTTCTACTAGTTTTCGTGTTTAAATCCTTATAGAATCCATGTATTTAACTTACAATATGTGGGAATACCTCATAATTGACGACAAATATGGCGCTCCAAAATCAATTCAAGATTTGCTCCCATGGAAGAAATGAAGTGAAAAATGAGCCAAACCCACATACTTAACAAAGCCTTCTGCCCAGCGATCATCACACTTGCGGCCACTTGACCGCATCTGCGTTCCCGCAGGTGTGGTCCAACCATCGCATCTGTGAACACCCCACTACCTCCAGCGCTTCGCTTTTGCGGACAAGGTTCTTTTTCTACGAGTCCCCCTCTGCGGATTTTTCTCCGTTTCTGCATGTCTTGATCTCAAGCCCCATTCCGCTTCTACGCTCCACTGCCCGTATATGTGAGCTCGCAGGTGCGGTAAATTCCTCGCACCTGCAGAACCAACTAACCTCACTACCCTCCACTTCTGTGACCCTTTTGGTCGCTTCAACGGGCACTCACCTACGGCCCTTTCTACGCAGGTGCGATTGCACCAGATCTCAGGTGCCTCAGAAATCCATCCAAGTCCAAACTCTATCAGTTTCCAATTTGATTCGTACCTGAGGCCCCAGGGACCCCATCCAATCATACCAACACATCCCAAAATATGATGCATACTTAGTTGAAGCCTCAAACCATGCCAAGCAACATCAGAATTATGAATTGACGATCGGAACCTTTCTTTAAACTTTTAAACATTTCAAACTTCGACGAACACGTTCGAATCATACCAAAACATTCCGGAATGACGTCAAACTTTGCGTACAAGTCACAAATAACGATACAAACCTATTTCAAGGCTCGAAACCTCAACGGATATCAATAACACCAAAGTCCACTTCAAGTCAAACTTAAGAAATTCTTAAACTTTCAAAATGTTAACTTTCCGTAATAATCGTTGAAATGCTCCCGGGCCACCCGATACTCAACCCGAACATATGCATAAGTCCAGAATCATCATACGAAGCTATTGGAACCTTCAAACACCGATTCTAAGGTCGTTAACTCAAAAGTCAAACCTTAGTCAATTCATCCAACTTAAAGCTTCCGAAATTAGAATTTTCTTTCCAAATCAACTGTGATCTTCTCGAAATTCAGTTCCGACTATGTGTACAAGTCATAATACATGAAATGAAGCTACTCAAGGTCTTAAACCGCCGAACGACGCACTAGATCTCAAAACAACCGGTCGGTCGTTACAAAGGAAGATAAGAAAATGCCCACTAAAGCCGAAGACAGACAGGGGATAAGAAGGTCACTCTTTCTCCTCTGCGGCTGGGCTGATCGTCCTATATACATATTCGTGCTTCTTGGGCACAGAGAAAAAGGTGAGTTGTGTGCCTCCTCTAAAATATCATGGCATAGGTCAATATCCTAAGAAACACATACTCGTCCCCTTTTGACACCAAACGTCATTTTAGTGTAAGATTTGGCTTTTTGATCCTCCAATCCAACACCATTTTGGTGTGTGAATAGTGTTACAATTTGGTGTAACAGTGTTCATCAACACCATTACTATTCATCATTATTTTATTATTGTCTTTTATTATATAACACTTTTATTTAACATATTATAATTTTGTAATTACTTATAGTTTTTATGTAATATATTTATAATATTAATTTTATATTTTAGTTTTGGTGTACAATTTTTATAAATTAATTTTTGTATATTTTATTTTTATATAAAATTGTAAGTTAATATTATTATGAGTTATAATTGTATAAAAATATATAACCATCAAGAAAATAAAAAGTGCAGAACTGAAATATAATATGTTATTAGTAAATAACACAACTTTCATTGATTATCATAAAAACAAATATTTAATACAATAGCGACTGACATAGATTAAAATTAAAAATATATTAAATAACATAATGTGATGAGAAAATTACAACAATAATCTAGTACTCTGGAAGGCCGCTTCCAAATCCACCAATATCATTAAAATATTGAGTGTATGGGGCAGAGGATGTTGTGGTTGTGATTGTTGAAATTATTGACTTCTTTTACTAAAATATCAACAGTCGGTATTTTGCACTTCGTAATGCATTAATAGAGCATTTATGGGAGCAACATACTAATCTTGTAAGTTGAATATTTATGTAAAAATTAAACTAAAGTTTACCATAATTTAATATTTATTTGATTATTTCTTATCAATGATTTTATTTTTATTTGAATTATACATTAATATGTACAATGATAATATTTGCATAATTTTATATTAAATGTTTATATAAGAAAGAAATATGAATTATAAACCATTCGGGGTTGCCCAGTTGGTTTGGAGGGTGGTCATCTATATGGATGACCTGAGATTGAATCTCCCTCTCAATGCCTTCTGGGTTGAGCATATCGCAAAGGGCCTGCCTAGTGCGGTTTACATCCCCTGTGTGGTTTGCAGGCTATTACACAGGGGGAGGTTTACCCAATGCGCACAAAGTGCCCATCCGAAGAGCAGAGGTTGTGCCAGAGGTTGTAGCAGCTGCGGGTTTTCTCTCTTACCAAAAAAAATGAAATATGAATTATATGGGATAAATATGTAAAAAAGAAAAAATAAAGGATTTGTTTCATAAAAAAAATAATATAATATAAAAGAGAGAAGAATATAAAAGGAATATATTTTTTTGTGCAAATAGTGTAATGAGTTGGAGTTAATTTGCATCATTTTGGTGTAAAAAAATAGTGCAAGGATTTGGAGATGCCCTAAATACATAAGTTAACCCTAAATAATGACTAAATAACTGCATGCAAGAACCAGCAAATAAAAATACATGTCACTTTCAGCCGAGTCTTTTACGCTTAATTAAAAAGAATTTTAATTTGAATTTTTTATTAGTTATAATCTGTCTTTTTAAAAGTTGTGATCTTTCTTTTTCTTTTCCTTACCTCATGGAGCACTTTTTTCGTAATTTTAGAATATATCTGGATGAGTTTCGGCCAACCATTGCCGGTTTTTGGCCAAGTAGATGTTCTAGGTTATTTATTGACAGTTGAACAAGTTTTTTGTTAGAAAAACTAGTTTTATAATTTTTCCGTAAATGATCAGGAGTCCGTTTGGATTAGCTGATAAGTATTATGGGCTAAAAAGGTGTCGAAACTGATTTAATAAATAAACAGTTACGTGTTTGGGTACAAGTGCTGAAATTAATAATAAGTTGCTGTAATATTTGATAAAAAAATGCTGATAAGCTCTTTTTCAGTTAAAATGACTTAAATAACCTTAGAACTGTTTACACTTATAAGGGCACAATTTCTTCAAAATTTTAGATTCCAGATCGATTCAAACACAAAATATTCGATTTGTCATTTTATTTTAAATACAATTGTGCTTACATAAGATAATTTTTATGGTTTATATGATTTATTTTATGATAAGCATATAATCATAAGCTATAATAATTAATAAATTGACAAAAGTTTCTCAGTAAAAATGAAACCTAAATAGGACAAAAGATTTGAAGAGAAACAAACATTGTCTTCGTCACCACAACACTTTGAAAGCAATATACCAAAATTTGATGTATCCTCATTTATTACATAAAGTTCAAAGCATTGTTATTAAAAGTGCACGCTTCTTGATTAAAGCGAAGAAGCGAGGCGAGGCGACTGACCTGCGCTTTTCTGCCCTAAAGCGTGACTCACATGAATAAGTGCACGCTTTGCCCTAAAAAGCGAGAAGCGAGGCGATGAAAAAAGTGCAGAAAAGCTCGCTTAAGCGATGTCCAGACATCTGCTTGGGTTTTTTTTTTAAATCTTGCAAATACACCTACGCACAATACTTTCAGACACCTGCTTCTCTGCTCAAACGATGACTCATCTTCTATGTTCGAGTTCGAGTAAGTTTTCTTCTTCTCTTCTTCTTCGGTTCTTTCTTTTCTTCTCTTCCTCTTCTGATTTTCTCTGCTTGTTCAATGTTCGACTTCTTTTTCTCTTCTTTCTATTTTTTTCAATTTGTATTGCTCTGTTCTGCCCTAATTTATGCTCTGGTTTTCTCTGTGTGCTCTGTTTTATTGTTGAAGAATAGGATGTTGCTCCTTTTGTGATTTTGTTTTGCATTTGCTTAATATGTTATGACTTTTGAGAATTATTGACTATCTAATTTTTGTATTCTTGATTTAAGAATTGAAACATTTGCTTAATATGTTATTTTTATTGAGTTCTAGGTCATTTATCTATGCCTATTTATTTATTTTTATTTATGTGTTAAATTGCGCTTCACATGAAAAAAGTGCGCGCTTCGCTTCTCGCTTCGGTGAAGCGTGGCCTCCTCGCTTTTTTCCGCTTCTCGCTCTCCAAAACACTGGTTCAAAGATTAATACACAATTACATTGATACAAATATGTGAAGGAATAGAGAATTTATGTATCTTAAATAGTCAATGAGAATTGCACTTGAAGAGGAGAGGGGGGGAGGGGAGGGGGATTAGGTCGAAAAATACTTGAGGCAGTGATTATCGATGTAGGAGTTTTGTTCTAAAAAGGAATATTTTAAGGATAAAATAGTAAAAATATTGATCAAACTAAAAATGCTTATAAGCTAGGTCGAAGGCACTCTGTAATTAGAACTAATTTTCGTCATGGAGCACTTTTTCATAATTTTAGAATATATCTGGATGAGTTTCGGTCAACCATTGCCGGTTTTTAGCCAAGTAGATGTTCTAGGTTACTTATTGACAGTTGAACAAGTTTTATGTTAGAAAAACTAGTTTTATAATTTCCTGTAAATTATTAGGTCGAAGGCACTCTGTAATTAGGACTAATTTTCGTCATCACAATTATTAGGCCTTCTGCTTTTTTTTTTTTTTTTGGTTTATCAAGCCTACATTTAATTGATTTTCGAAGTTACATTGTACAACAATTATTCTATTAACAATTATGCTTAAACTAGTAAATTGTTAGTTCGAAGGCGGTCCTTGGAATATTTTGTAGATCAAGCGACAAATACATTTCTGTTGGGTTTCAGATTCCTTTAAATCGAACCAAATCTGGTTCGATCTTTGATTTTAAATAGTATTTACGTCTATTGATGATAGGTTATAATTATGTATTTTAGTTGCTTATTACACTCTAACTTACTGCACTTTAATTGAGTTTGAGCTTTAATCGCTAGTGCTTTGCACTAATTGTGTGTTTTATGCCTTGTAGGAGTGATTCCGAGCTATGTAAATGTTATAGAACAAAATCAAGTGATTTGGAGTTTTGAAATCTGAGTAAAAGCCCAAGAAATTAAGCCGAGATCGTGTTCGGGGATCGACGATGATAGTTAAGAACAAACGAAGAATCGAGTAGGCATATTGCGCACTGTCTAGTAAAATGCACATAACTTTTCGCTCAGAACTCCATTTGGGCTCCACAATATATGGTTGGAAAGCTAACTCAAAGGGCTATAACTTTCATGTATGTTTTTTCCAAATTACAAACAGAACAGGAAAAAATGCGCGACACAGAACACTGGACAAAATCCACGGCCAGATCCGCGGTCGCGGACGTC
Organism: Nicotiana paniculata; assembly: GCA_005239505.1. Taxonomy (NCBI): domain Eukaryota; kingdom Viridiplantae; phylum Streptophyta; class Magnoliopsida; order Solanales; family Solanaceae; genus Nicotiana; species Nicotiana paniculata. Next base: position 41,184 of record ML350168.1, on the reverse strand, counting down.
TTGACCTGGAAAAGTGTCCTCTTTCGCGTAGGAGAAGGTATAATTGTTTGGGCCCGATCCTACTTGGTATATATACATGAAAAACGGTATTTTGAGGACTTTTGGACATACTTTTGACATAATTTAGACCTAAGGAGATTGGGGATTCAACCTAAGGAGCCAAGAACATCTATGTTCATCTTATTCTATGAGGCATGCGATTTTTACCTTTTATTTATTTTCGATTTCTACTGATTTGGATACTTTACCTAAAAAATGGGTTTCAAAATTTTCTCCTTTTTCTTACTGATTTTGAGTGCTTTCCTTTCTAGTGTTTGACTAATTATTTCCATGTTTATGTGTTCGATTCCTGAACTATATAAACCCCTCACCATTCCCCTTTGAAACAGCTCAAAAATCATTAAGAAAACTACAAAAACTAAGGTTGTTTGCTCTTTGCTCTTGAATAATCTTGTTCTGTACTTTGTTCCTGACCGGCTAAAAGCCAAGGCCAGAAATTCTGAGTTCTTGCTCTTTTGGTGATATTCACAATATTGTGGGATTCCTTTTTTTCTTGTTTCATTTTTACTGGTGAGTTATCAAACCTTTGTCATTCCATTCTGATTTACCTGCCACTTTGTTCAATGTGTTACTTCAATTTTAGACACTGCTAATCTAAATGCCATTACGTTTGTAGTTTGAGACATGTTTAGACCTGAGTTGATTAATTTCTCTTAATTCTGGCTGGCCTATGTGTTATTGATAGCCACCCCTCTTTTGTTTAGAACTTCTATTTGAACATGTGCTCATATCCGATCTCTATGGATTAGCTGACTAAGTATGAGTGTATTCATTAAGAGAATAACAAGTCTGTTTCTGAATTTGTTATAATGTAGCCTGTCTTGATCTTGTTTTCATCATATCTTGACTTCTCCAATAATTTCCCTAATTAATTTTCAGCATGTTATGGTATATTGCCAACTGATATGATTTCTTCTTGTGACACTAGCTTTCTACACTTAGCATAATCTGAGCTCTCTTTCCTTATTATGAATATGTCTTGCAACTTGCCTTGTTAATATGCGCATTATGTGATTGAACTCATTTCATGAAACTTGGTTAAGTCTGCCTTAATTTTAATCATGTCTATTATTTTTTTTTTATATGCTCAAGAGATTTTGTCTTTCAGTGGTGTCCCTTAACCTCATTCTATCCCCTTACTGTCTGGTCCCTTTGAATTCTTATTCTTAGCCGGCTGAAAGCCAAAGCTACTTAGGTTTTGTCCTTTGACCTCCATAGTGTGTGCACTGCTCAGGGTTCATTTGAGACCCTTGTGAACTCTGACACACTAAGACTTGGTTCCTAGTCTCTCCTCTGAATTATATCTGTTAACCTCCCTAGTGTGAGCACTGCCCTGGGTTCTTGAAGCCCTGGGGAACTCTGACACACTAGGGTCTTGGTTCTATATGCTCAACTTTATTTTATGCCCATTGGGTGAATCACTTAATTCTTGACTGCCTTGTGTCCATGAAGATGTAATTTTTTGGGCTATTATGAACCTTGGGAAGGAAGGTCTGGCCTGGCCAGGTGTATTTTTGGGCTTGTTGTAGGCTCCTTATAGTTTTTCTACTTTGTAATTTATTCCATTCATTCTGGGTCTGTAATAATTCTTGTAATAACATTTTGGGGTATTAGTAAAATTGGGAAAGGGGGTTTTATCTTACTCTCGCATTGAAATGGGTAGAAATCCTGCCTATAGGTTTGTTACTTAGCTCAAATGTGTTATTATGCTCAAACATGTTCAGTTGTCATATGTTAGAATCATGGCTATAGGTATTCTACTCTGCTCAAAATGTGTTGCTTTTCAGTTATTATAGAAAACTTGCCTATGAGTATCCTATCTTGCTCAAATGTATGTCAGAAATCCTGCCTATAGGTTCTCTATCTGGTTCAAATGTGTTCTACTTTTACCTGTTAGAAAGCATGTCTATAGGGTATTGAATGATTAATATCTCAATGTGCGCATATGATTCTGTTTACATGTGGCTTAATCTACAAATTAGATGTCATGCCTATAGGATCTAAAAAATCAGTTTTAATTATAGAAATCATGCCTATAGGATCTGAATCAGTCTTAATTATCGCCCTGCTCGTTTCTTTAAGAGTTATCAACACTGTGCTGATTATCGTTATTAGAAACCATGCATATAGGACCCGATTAAGCAATTCTGAACATATTCCTATGATTACCATTGTTAGCCATTGCGTGAATCGTCTAGACAGCATGCCTATAGGTTTAATCTCTTATGCTTATAATCAGTAGGCAACTATGTAGGCTTTAGAAATTGTATCGAGAGAAAAGACTTTTTACACATGAAACTGCCCGCTTATAAAATCCAGAATCACATAGAGATCTTGCCAAAAGGATTCTACCACCTTCATTTGCTTAAAATCTGCAACTGTCAATGTTAATTGATTTGCGTGCATTTGTTGTATAAGTGTGGAGACCAAATTGAGCCCTTATGTGTCTATATGTGAAAGTCCAAACTTTTTTGTATGTCGCCTAGTTTTCTCGTTTTTGAGCAACCTAATTTAAGTTTAGAACCACCCGAGATAGAGGTCCAAATGCCTCCTGGATCATAGGCATGGGACGGGCAGTGCACGCATAGGGTATGATTTAGAATCAACTAGTGCGGTTTAAGTAAAAAACTTAAAGATAGTAATCGGGTAGTAGGAGATGATAGTCTGTGCCCGCTGATAATATGAGTAACACCCCGCCTCGAGGGAGTTACGAAGTATTATTTATGTTGCACGGGATGATACTTTAGGCGAAAAAACTAAGGACCCCTCTGTCACGACCCAAAATCCATTAAGGTCGTGATGGCGCCAGACACCACTGTCGCGCAAGCCAATCATTAAATAGTTGATAAAAAACATTATTTTAGTATTTTCAGTTCTTTACCTTTCGTTCATTATATAACAATCAATAAAATTTATTGAATAAACAATGATGCTTTAATAATCCAATTAACAAGTAAATCCTAAAGTCATCCCAGAACCCGATGTCACAAGTGCATGAGCAAATTTCTAAGAAATTATACATGTACTACAACATTAGTCCGGAGTACAAACTGGACAAGGAATTTAAAATAAAATACAATACATCTGAGGGAAACTCTGTCGGTTGGGGGTCGTCTCCGAATGGTGCAGCTCGTCTAAGTCTCCAAGTCAGCCACATCACTGCGCCAAGCAGGGCCACTATCTATGAAAGTACCTGTGCAATAAAATGCACAGCAAGTGTAGCATGATTACAAACAACTTGTACTCAGTAAGTATCCCGCCTAACCTCGAAGAGGTAGTGACGAGAGGTCGAATTTGACACTTGCTAGAGGTCAATCTAATTTGGCACAGCAAGTAAAGCATGCAAGTGGGTCCTAGCCTACCCAGACACAAGCATAATAGTAGCTACGCACGGACTCTCGTCACCTCGTGCGTACGTAGCTCCCCACAAATAGTAGCACTTATTCAATTAGTTCACCTATGGGGACAATTCCCCCTCACAAGGTTAGAAAAGAGACTTACCTCGCTCCGAAGATTCATAACCGGCCTCCAAGCCCTTCCGACGACTCAAATTGATGCACAACGCCCCAAAAACTATCCAAATAACTGGAAAACCAATGAAAATATACTCTAATACGCATAACCATTCAGTTCATATAAATTCTTAACTCCGATCGAAAAGTTGACAAAAATTGCCTTCAGGCCCACGTGCCCGGATTCCTAAATTTTTCGAAGATAACGATTACCCATAACTTTACAAACTCAAATTTATAATTCTCTTACAATTTCATGCTCAAATTCGTGGTCAAAATTCAAAACTACCAATTCTAGGTCTTTCTTCAAAAATCCCAAATTTCCACAATTTTCAATGTCTAATCCATGTATAACTCAAGTATTTAACTCAAAAATGGAAAGAAATCACTTAACTAGAGTTGCTTGATGAAAATCCCCCTTTGAAGCCTTCCAGAATCGCCTTAGCCGTGTGAAAAATGGGTGAAATGAACTCAACCCCCAATTTAAAACAATCTGCCCAGGTGATGCCCTCCTTCTTCGCGAACGCATCTGCTCCACCGCATTTGCGAAGCCCAGAAATCCAAGCCCAACATTTTACACTATGTGTTCGCATGCCCCACTCCGTGTTCGCATAATCCAATGACCCCAGGCCCCCAGCTCCCATTTCCTTCTATGTGTTCGCGTTTCTCACGACGCGTTCGCATAGAGAGCCCAACCGACACCTTCGCGTTCGCGTTCGCGTTCGTGTTCGCGTTCGCATCCACCACCACGCATTCGCGAAATCCAAATCCAGCGGCCTCAAATTTTCCTTCTTCGCGAGCGCATGAGGCCCTCCGCATTCGCGAAGAACAACCTCGACACCAGCAAACCAGCAATAGCCAATCACCCAAAATAGACCCGAAACACACCCGAGGCCCCCGGGACCCCGTCCAATCACACGACTAAGTCCCATAACATCACACAAACCTGCTTGAGGCCTCAAATCACATCAAACAACGGTGAAACCACAAATCTCTCTCCAATTCAAGCTTTATGAACTTTTGAAATTTCAAACTTCTACATCCGATGCCGAAACCTATCAAATCACGTCCGATTGTCCCCAAATTTTTCACATAAGTCACATTCAACATTACGGACCTTCTCCAACTTTCAGAATAGTATTCCGACCCCGTTATCAAAATTTTCACTTCCGGACGGATTTCTCAAAAATCTTCAAATTTCTATCTTTAGCCAAATGACTTCAAATTAACCTACGGACCTCTGAATTCACTTCCGATCGCGCTCTCAACTCCAGAATCACCATACGGAGCTATTCCCAGACTCGGAATCCCAAACGGACATCAATATCACTGAAATGCACTTCAACCCAAACTTATGAAATTTCTTCTAAAATGTCGACTTCTACAATATGCGCCGAAACGCTCGCGTGTCGTCCAAAATTCGTTCCGAACATACGCCCAAGTCCGAAATCATTATACGAACTTGCCGGAACCTTCAAATCCTGATTCTGAGGTCGTTTACTCAAAAATCCAATCTTAGTGAATTCCTTCCACTTAAGGCTTCCGGAATGACAATTTTCTTTCCAAATTAACTCTAAACTTCCCGAAATTCAATTCCGACCACACCTACAAGTCATAATACCTAAAATGAAGCTGCTCATGGCCTCAAACTTCCGAACGACGANCCCCCCCCCCCCATCTTTGTTTTAAAGTCGATCATTTTATTTAATTGCCCAATTTTGTCTCTTCTCTTTTACTTAGACTAATTCATATAATTCGAGTTTGGTCGGGATCTACCATTGTTCTCACGACCCAAAATCCCACCGCATGAGTCGTGATGGCACTTAGTCTCTGAGAATAAGTAAGCCGATTCCAATTACAATTCAAGCCCCCTTTTTTTATAAATTAATACAAGTGCCAAAAGACTCAAAACTAACAGTGGAAATAATCAAACAACCTCCCAAGACTGGTAATACTGAGTCACGAACCCTAACTGAATACAAAAAAGGATCTCAAGGTTGAATGTACAATACTGTTCGAATAAAAGTTGATAGTACAATAAAATGGAAAGACTCCAAGGGACTGCAACGACCAAACAACTCTACCTTGAATCCTTGCGATCACACTTTAACTCTGTTCAAGGCCGATATCTCCAATACCTGGCTCTACACAAAAATGTACATAAGTGTAGTATGAGTACACCACAATCAGTGCTCAGTAAGTATCAAGACTAACCTCGGTGGAGTAGTGACGAGGTACAGTCAAGACACTCACTAGTCTATTAACCTGTGCAGTATAACATATAAAAATAATAGGAAACAAATAACAATGATGTCAACAATAATCAACAAGTGATATAAACAGCAGGGCAACAAGAACACCATATATATTGCTCGGAAATTAATGAATACAAGTACGACCAATTCATCAAATTCTTCAAATACAAATCTTTCGCCTATAAATATTCCCAATAGTAATCTTTAGGATATAATATCTTCCGATAAATATATTTCGAATATACTTTCTTCAAATAAAATTCTTTCTAATATAATTCTTTCAACAAATATCTTTCGAATATAATTCTTCCAAATAAATATCTTTCGAATAAAAATTCTTTCAAATAATTCTTTCAAAAAAAATCACCATGTGATACCTTATTTCAAATCAAAAATACGGGTCTCAGCCTATTTTCATATTTCCACGGAACCTTATGCCAATGTTTTTTATCATAATTGCACAGACAACTCACGTGCCAATATCGTCATCATTTACTCACGGCACCTCGTTCCACATTTCATATCACGATTGCACGGACAATTCACGTACCAATAATAAATTATAATCAGGGCACCTCGTGCCCATATTTGATATCATAACTGTACGGACATTTCAAGTACAAATAATAAATTCATCTTTTATCCCCCGCACCTCGTACCCATGTAATAATCCGCCCGGCAATATCCACAGGCTCATAATTTCAACATATATCTGACTATTACCAAATTTACTAGAATTATAAAATAAATTGCACAATATATATAAGAAATCACCAAGAAATCACACCATTGCATAAAAATCACCAACACAATATTCCCACGTCACCACATATCATCCCTGACTATAGCCACCCTTATCGCTCCTGTAATAACAACCCTTATCGCTCATGTAATAGCCACCCTTATCGCTTTGTTTAATAGCCACCCTTATTGCTCCGCCCAAACAATATTCCAACACATAACCACAGTAAAATGCCACCCTTATACTCACATAATATCAACAGTGGAATGTCACCCTTATCCGCCGCATAACAGTAACCCAAATCACACAATAGTTTAAACGGATATCACCACGACAATATAAAACAACAATTCATATTATAAATTGCGCATAGGCCACATCCAATTCCAAAAATACAACAAAATCAATTAATTTCACAGTAAATAGCCCAAGGCTCCACACAGAGTACATAAAACCTCGATAACAACAACAAAGATGGAAAATTAACTTAGCATAAGACGATACCTTCTTTAATCCAAATTTTTGATAAATATATTAATACCTCAAATTAAACTTACTTAAATATTTGTAGATGGAAATTCCATAATATAATTATTTCCAAGAAATATCGAATCCACAAACACACGAAATTCACATAAAAATTCAAATGGAAATTTACACCAAATTATTGTATAAATACAAACTTGACAAACAAGGAATGAGGCATGACAAATCGATGATTTATTGAACTCCAACAATTTATTTCACTTTAATACGTAATGGTGTCTATGAATTTTAATCGATATAATTTCCACATATAAATCAAGTACGTACTCGTCACCTCGCGTACATGATTTTCATTTAAACAATTTTCACATAAGACTCAATGCCTAAGGGGTAATTCCCCGCTCAATGTTAGGCAAGATACTTACCTTTTTGAAGTTAGGCCGATATTCCAAAATCTCCTTCTTGCTTGAATCGACCTCCGGATAGCTCCAATCTATCCAAATTAATTGTATAACTTCATTAAAATTCATCGAAAACAATTCCGGATAATAAAACACCAATTTAAAATTTTATTCTAAAAAGTCAACCAAAAGTCAATGCGGGGCCCGCCTCTCGGAACCCGACATAATTTTTACGAAATACAAACACCCGTTCCGATACGATTCCAACCAAATAAAAATTAACGAATTCTGACATCGGATTGGCTTTCAAATCTAAAATTTTCGTTTTTGAAAGATTTGATAAAAATCTGATTTTTCCTCCATAAATTCATGATGTAAATGAGTAAGGAATCATGAAATATAATCAATATAGGATAAGGAACACTTACCCCAATGGTTCCCGTGAAAATTACCCAAAAATCGCTCAAGAACCGTGCTTTAAAAATCCAAAACGAAATGAAGAAAATGAGCATTTTTGGTCCTTAAGTTTCTGCCCATCCGTCACTAAAAGTCCACCAGAAATGGCTTTACCAGCCTTTATTCAATCGAGCATAAATTTCTGTAAAAATATCCAAATGATGAATGGTTTAACTTCACGGAAACTAGAATCAAAGGGATAAAACTATCTTGTTCTGTAGATGTTCAGATTCGTTATATATTTTGAGATATAAGCTTCCAAACTAGGCTCCTCGCATCAAAATTTTCGAACCTCGCTGTCAAAAACCAGCAAGTTAAATTGGCTTAGAAATGGTCCGAAACCACTCTGAAACTCACCCGAGCCCCTCGGGAACCCGCCTGAACGCATCAACAAGTCTCAAAACATATTAGGACCTACTTTAGGTCTCAGATCACGTCAAACAACATCAAAACTACTAATCGCGCATCGAATCGAATTATGAGTTTTCAAATCTTTCAACTTCTACATTTTGCGCCGAAACGAATCAAATCAATCTGGAATGACCTCAAATTTTGCACACAAGTCATAAATGACACAATGGAGCTGTTTTAATTTTTAGAATCAGATTCTAACCCCAATATCATAAGTCAACTATCGATCAAACTCTCCAAAAATCTTCTATTTTCCAACATTCGCCAAAATGCGCCGAATTGTCCTACGGACTTCCAAATCCAAATCCGAACATGCGCTTAAGTCCAAAATCACCATATGAAGCTATTGGAATTATCAAAATTCCAATCTGGGTCCATTTACTCAAAATGTTGACCGAAAACAACTCAGTTGAGTTTTAAAGCTCTATTTAACATTTTAATCAATTGTTTTCATATAAAAAACTTCCAGAAAAATTTATGGACTACATACGTAAGTCATAATATATATTACGAAGCTTCCCGGGACCTTAAGTTCTGAACGAGGCATAAATTCTTAAAACGACAAGTCGGGTCGTTACATCCTCCCCCTTTTAAAACATATGTTCGTCCTCGAATGTGCCAAGAATTATTCTGAGGACTTTAAATTACTGGTTATATTATTATATACATACTCGCAGGTGATTCTACATCACTGCAATTTAACATGGGTCCGATAACACCATCTCAGTTGAGATTATTCCTTTTATCCTCATTTATAAACATTAAAGCCAATTTCTTACACTTCAATAAATTTCAAAAAGGCCTGATTTTTCATATTAATACATTGTGTTAGTCTCAACCGGTTGTAGCAATTTCGTGCCTACGCACACATTATACTTATGCCCATAACCATATCTCTGGTCATAATAGTTGTTCATAATGAATTCTAGCATCCTCAATTATTCTCATATTAACCAAAACCTTGTTTCAATTTGTTTCACAACATTGACAGCAACAAATGAGGCATGGAGACTTCATAATTATTTACACGAATTAACGAGTCATATTTAACACCACCTTGACACTCACCTTGTAGGCTAAAACTCAATATTTACAGCACAAATATGGCTAAATATGCACAAAACCACATAAAAGAATTATCAAATAATCCAAACAAGCATGTCTCCCTATTAATACAATAGCACCACTTTTAATTTCACACAGGGAGAATTTAAACTCATAGAGTTTTCATGTCACGACCCAAATTTCCTACCTCCGGGACCGTGATGGCGCCTAACATTGAACCCGCTAGGCAAGCCAACATTTTTGATTAATTAATAGTTTACCAGACTTTATAATAAAATCATGAAAAATTTAAAATACAAGATGGCATGATTCAACAGTTTGATATAATACTATTACAAAATCAAAAACCAAAATTACTCCCAGAACAAGTGTCACAATCTCACGGACTGTCTACGAATACTACAAGTAGGAGTCTGAACAAAATAAATACATCTGTCTCAGAAGTAAATAAGAACAGAACAGAAATGAAATAGGAGGGGACACCAAGGCCTGCGGACGTCTGCAGAACTACCTCGGAGTCTCCGCTGAACTGAAGGCAGCAACCCTGATCTAAGATCCAAAGAATCCAGTACTGGCATCTGCACAAAAGTGCAGAGTGTAGCATCAGTACACCGACCCCATGTACTGAGCAAGTGTCGAGCCTAACCTCGGCGAAGTAGTGACGAGGCTAGGACACGACAACCAACTAAACCTGTGCAGTTCAATCATATACGGAGAAAATAATAATAACAAGAATTAAGCAACTAAATACAAGGGAAAAGGGGAACATGCTAAGGGGAAGAATATCAAATAATGGAAGTAACGAAGTAAAACAAAGAATCTGATATCAATTTAAACGACAGAAGTAACAACAAAAAAATAAATGCACGGCATCACCCTTCGTGCTTTTACTCTCATCCTCACCCAAATAATAAATAGAATGAACGACATCACCCTTCGTGCTTTTAATATCAATACGGCACGACATCACCCTTCGTGCTTTTACGTTCATCCTCACAATATCATACACGGCATCACCCTTCGTGCTATAACACTCATCCTCGCCATAACACTTCAATAACAACAATCTGGCAAAGAAAATCAACGGTACAATAATAATAAAAGCCATAACGTCCCGGCAAGGGAGCCAACAGTAGAATCAATATCATCCCGGCAAGGGAAACATCTATAACCAATATCACTTAGTTACTTAACTTCACGTAAAACATCTTAACTTGAACCAATGCTCAATAATGATCAATAGCAAAGAAATATCACCAACGTGGATAATTATCAAGTTCAACTCAAATAATGTTTGATGAAAAATCACATAAATCACAATACTCGACTCACGACATGCTTGACGCCAACGTATAGATACTCGTCACCACACCTATACGTTGCATATTATACTGGCACGAAGCAAATAAGACACAATACCTATTCCCTCAAGTTAAGGTTAAGCTAAAAACTTACCTCGAATTCCACGACCAAACTCAAGCCTCAATTACCGCTTTCCCTTTAGAATTTGCCTCCAATTCGATTGTATCTAAACATAATTAGCTTAATAATATCAGTAACTCATAAATAATTTGACTCCAATGCTAAATTATAGATTTTCTATCAATCTTCCCAAAAAGTCAAAAATCAACCCCGGACTTGCTTGGTCAGAACACGAGGTTCGGACCAAAACCCGATTACCCATACACCCATGAGCCCGAATATATAATTAGTTCCGGAATCCGACCCCAAGTCGAGGTCTAAATTCCTAAATTTTTAAAATACCTAATTCTCCTAAAATCCCTAATTTTCTACCCTTCAAGAACAAGATTTAGGCTTAAAAACCTAGTGGGTGTTAATGGAAAATGAAGAAAATGAGATTAAGAACACGAACCTATGATTTGGTGATAAAATTCCGCTTTAAAAATCGCCCAAAGTAGGATTCTATGGAAGGAGATATGAAATTATGGTTTATTGCCATTTTTTCTACTGTTTTAAAAGCCTGGACAGACCTTCTATGCGATCGCGTGAGGTTTTTCGCATTCGCAGAGGCTTACTCCCCCTGGCCTTCGCGATCGCGTGCCAATGGCCACGTTCGCATAGAGTATTAACCCCACCCCCAGTTCTCCCCACCTAAAGTTGTGCGTTCGCGAGCCACTCGACGTGTTCGCATAGTGCAAAACCTGCCCCTTCCCCGTTTACCCTTTGCGATCGCATAGGTGACCATGCGTTCGCATATAACAAAGCACCAGGCACCAGAAGACACCAACTTCACCAGATTTTTCTAAGTCCGAAACACCCCGATGCCTATCCGAAACTCACCCGAGCCCTCAGGGCTCCAAACCAAACATGCACACAACCCCAAAAACATCCTACGGACTTACTCGTGCGATCAAATCGCCAAAATAACATCTTAAACAATGAATTTAGCATTAAAATCAAAGAAAATCTCAAGAACTTTCAAAGTTTAAAATTTCACAACTACGGGTCCGAATCACGTCAAATGACCTCCATTTCTTACCAAATTTTACAGGCATAACTCAAATATCATATTTAACCTGTACCGGGCTCCGAAACCAAAATACCAACCTGATACCATCAATTTCAAATATAATCAAATTTCCAAAAACTCTTATAATTTCAGTAAAACAATTTCTTTCAAAAATTTATTTCTCGGGCTTGGGACCTCGGAATTCAATTCCGGGCATACGCCCAAGTCCCATATTTTCCTACGGACCCTCCGGGACCGTCAAATCACAGGTTCGGGTCCGTTTACCCAAAAATGTTGACTGAAGTCAACTTAAATTCAATTTTTTTAAAGGCAAAATTAGCATTTTTCTAAGTTTTTCATATAAAAGCTTTCCGGATATACGCCCGGACTGTGCACGCAAAATGAGGTGACATAAAAAGAGTTTTCAAGGCCTCGGAACACAGTTTTGACTTCTAAAATAGAAGATGACCCTTTTGGGTCATCACATTCTCCACCTCTAAAACAAAAGTTTGTCCTCGAACGGACATAGAAAAGTACCTGAATCGAGGAAAAGATGGGGATACCGGCTCTGCATATCGGGCTCGAACTCCCAGGTAGGTACCTCGGCAGGCTGACCTCTCCACTGAACACAAACCGAAGGATAACTCTTGGATCTCAACTGACGAATCTGCCAGTCTAATATGGTTACTGGCTCCTCCTCATAGGTCAAATCCTTGTCCAACTAGACACTGCTGAAGTCTAACACATGGGCTGGATCGCCGTGATACTTCCGAAGCATAGACACATGAAACACTGGATGCACAGCTGATAAATTCGGTGGCAACGCAAGTCTGTAAGACACCTCTCCCACTCTATCAAGGATCTCAAAAGGACCGATGTACCTAGGGCTTAGCTTGCCTTCTTCCCAGACACATCACGCCCTTCATGGGCGACACCCGCTCTCCGACCATGAATGCCACATCACGAACTCAGCGGTCGGCATAACTCTTCTACCTGGACTGAGCTGTACGAAGTCTATCCTGAATGATCTTAACCCTATCCAAGACATCCTGCACTAAGTCTGTACCCAACAACCGAGCCTCTCCCGGCTCAAACCACCCCACTGGCGACCCACACCGTCTACCATATAATGCCTCATAAGGAGCCATCTGAATGCTCGACTGATAGCTGTTGCTGTAGGCAAACTCAGCTAATGGCAAGAACTGATCCTAAGAACCTCCAAAGTCAATGACACAGGCTCGTAGTGTATTCTCCAAAATCTGAATAGTACGCTCGGACTGTCCGTCCATCTGAGGATGAAACGATGTGCTCAACTCAACTCTTGTTCCCAACTCATGCTGAACTACCCTCCAGAAATACGAGGTAAACTGCGTACCTCGGTTAGAAATAATAGACTCGGCCACACCGTGAAGACGAAAAATCTCCCTAATGTATATATCTACCAATCTCTCCGAAGAATATGAAACTGCCACAGGAATGAAATACGCTGACTTGGTCAGCCTATCCACAATAACCCATACTGCATCGAACTTCCTCTGAGTTCGTGGGAGCCCAACAACAAAATTCATGGTGATACGCTCCCACTTCCACTCAGGAATCTCAATCTGCTGAAGCAATCCACCAGGCCTCTGATGCTCGTACTTACCCTGCTGAAAATTCAAACACCAAGTTACATATGCCACAATATCCTTCTTCATCCTCCTCCACCAATAGTGCTGCCGCAAATCCTGATACATCTTTGGGTGCCCGGATAAATGGAGTACCGGGAACTATGGGCCTCCTCAAAAATCAACTCACGAGATCCATCCACATTGGGCACACAAATACGACCCTGTATCCGTAAAACTCCACCATCACCAATAGTAACCTGCTTGTAACCACCGCGCCGCACCGTGTCCCTAAGAACACACAAATGAGGATCATCATACTGCCAATCTCGAATATGATCAAATAATGAAGCGCGAGCTGCTATATAAGCTAGAACACGGACGGGCTCGGGAACATCCAATCTCATGAACCGATTGGATAAATCCTGAACATCCAAAGCAAGCGGTCTCTCCTCGACCGGAATATATGCAAGACTACCCATACTGGCTGACTTCCTACTCAAAGCATCGGCCACCACATTAGCCTTCCCCGGATGATATAAGATGGTGATGTCATAGTCTTTCAACAGCTCCAACCACCTTCTCTGCCTCAAATTCAACTCCTTCTGCCTGAACAAATATTGCAAACTCTCATGATCCGTGAACACCTCACATGACACGCCATACAGATAATGCCTCCAAATCTTCAGCGCGTGGACAATGGCTGCTAACACCAAATCATGAACTGGATATCTCGTGGATCTTCAACTGACGCGAAGCATATGCAGTAACCTTGCCATCCTACATCAACACTGCACCAAGTCCAACCCGAGATGCATCATAATACACAGTATATGGCCCTGAACCTGTGGACAAAACCAACACCGGTGCCGTAGTCAAGGCTGTCTTGAGCTTCTGGAAGCTATCCTCACACTTCTCTGACAACCTGAACTGGGCACCCTTCTGAGTCAACCTGGTCATCGGGGCTGCAATAGACGAAAACCGCTCCACAAACAGATAGTAATAGCCCGCCAAACCTAAGAAACTCCGGATCTCTGTAGCTGATGTGGGTCTAGGCCAATCCTTGACCACTAAAATCTTCTTAGGATCCACCTGAATACCCTCTGTCGATACAACATGACCCAGAAATGCAACTGAACCCAACCAAAACTCACATTTCAAAAACTTAGCATATAATTGAATGTCCTTCAGGGTCTGGAGAACGACCCGAAGGTGCTGCTCATGCTCCTCCCGGCTGCGGGAATAAATCAGAATATCATCAATGAAGACAATCACGAAGGAATCCAAATAAGGCTTGAACACTCGGTTCATCAAGTCCATGAAAGCTGTGGGGGCATTTGTCAACCTGAATGACATCACTAAGAACTCACAATGCCCGTACCGAGTGCGAAAAGCTGTCTTAGGGACATCGGATGCCCTAATCCTCAACTGATGGTAGCTAGATCTCAAATCAATCTTTGAAAATACCTTGGCACCCTGAAGCTGATCAAAAAAATCATCAATCCTTGGTAATGGATACTTATTCTTGATGGTAACCTTTTTCAACTGTCGATAATCTATGCACATCCTCATCGACCCATCTTTCTTCTTAACAAACAACACCGGCGCACCCCAAGGCGATACATTAGGCCTAATAAAGCCTTTATCAAGCAAGTCCTGCAACTGTTCTTTCAACTCCTTCAACTCTAGTGTGGCCATACGATATGGCGAAATAGAAATGGCTGAGTGCCCGGAGCCAAATCAATGCAAAAGTCAATATCCCTGTCGGGTGGCATACCCGGCAGGTCTACGGGAAACACCTCTGGAAACTCACGGACAATGGGCACAGACTCCATAGAAGGAACCTCGGCACTAGAATCACGAACACAGGACAAATAGGACAAACACTCTTTCTCGACCATACGTCGAGCCTTCATATATGAGATAACCTTGCTGGAAGAATGACCAGGAGTCCCTTTCCACTCTAGTCGAGGCAAACCCGGCAATGCCAAGGTCACGATCTTGGCATGACAGTCCAAGATGGCATGATAAGGCGACAACCAATCCATCCCCAAAATGACATCAAAATCTACCATATCAAGGGGTAGAAGATCTACACTGGTCTCAAGACCACCAATAACTACTACACACGAACGGTAGACACGATCTACCACAATAGAATCACCCACCGGTGTAGACACATATACAGGAGTACTTAGAGAATCACGACGCATAACCAAATAAGGAGCAAAGTAAGATGACACATAGGAATATGTGGACCCTGGATCAAATAAAACCGAAGCATCCCTGCTGCATACTAAAACCATACCTGTGATAACCACATCGGAGGCCTCAGCCTCAGGACTGGCTGAAATAGCATAACATCGGGGTTGGGCCCCACCAGTCTGAACTACATCCCTGGGACGGCCTCCTGCTGGTTGACCTCTACCTCTAGTAGCCTGGCCTCTACCTCTAACTGCCTGACCTCCACCTCTAACACCTCGACCCCCACCTCTGGCTGGCTGAGCGGGTGGTGGAACACCTAGTACGGGAACCATGGTACGAGAACCCCGGTGCTGAAAAATGCTTGAGGCTCGAGGGAAAAATCTAGCAATTTGCCCCGGACCACCACAAGTATAATAAGATCTCGGTTGCTGAGACTGCTGGCCCTTCAACTGACCTTGACGACCTGAGTAACCACTCTGAAAACTTTGGAGCGGCGGTGCACTGATAGAAGATGGTGGTGCACTGTAGGGCAACTAATCAGAATACTGCATGTGGGAACCACGGCCACCTGAAGCACTGCGAGAAACCTACAGTGCTGACTGAAACGGCCTAGGAGGATGACCCCTACCAAATAAATACCTGCCTCCAGATGAGACACCACTGAACCGGCCAAAATGACGAGGCCTCTTGTCAGACCCCTGACCAAACCCCTATGATAGAGCCATCTCGACTCGTCTGGCCCATTGGCTGCACTCTGGAAGGAAATATCACTCCATGCCTCTCTAGCCATCTGCAATTTGATCAGCGGAGCTAACCCCTCAATAAACCTCCTCACCCTCTCTCGGCTGGTGGGAAGTATCATAATAGCTTGACGGTCCAAGGTAATGAATCTGGTCTCATACTGAGTGACGGTCATAGAACCTTGCTGGAGACGCTCAAACTACCTCCTATAATCCTCTCTCTGAGTGATAGGGAGAAACTTCTCCAGAAACAAATCGGAGAACTGGGCCCAAGTCAAAGGCGGTGATCAAGTTGAGGTCATGGTTGCTCGTACTGAGTCTGTGTCGGATAACTGGAATAACCACTGTAAGAACCTCATGTCCGTGGTGCACTATTAGAGCTTACTGGAGCACCCTGAGTACTCTGATGTGCGGACTGAGCTGGCCAACTGCTAGAGCATCCGCCATAATGGTTCATAGCTGAGGAGTAAAATCCACTGAACCCTCCAGTACTTCGAGACCTTTTGGTCTCCTTATACTCCTTTTCCTTAGCTAGTACACCCTCCATTCTCCTCACAATCTTCACTATTTGTTGAAATGGAGTATCCTTTTGCAACTCCCGAGCCATGCATATTTTGATATCATAATCGAGACCATCAATGAATCTGCGGACCCGCTCTCTAACTGTAGGCACCAAGATAGGTGCATGTCGGGCTAACCCACTGAACCTGATGGCATATTCTGACACTGTCATGGTGCCCTGGCGCAACCGTTCAAACTCTGTGCGCCATGTATCCCGAAGAGTCTGGGGAACAAAATCTTTCAAAACTATCTCTGAAAATTGAGCCCAAGTTGGTGGTATTGCATCGGCTGGTCTACCTTCTTCATAGACTTGCCACCACTGGGCCCAAGTCAAAGGCGGTGATCCAGTTGATCTAGTCAAGCAATAATCTCTCCACCAGGTCTTGGCGGGACCTGACAGACGAAAAGTAGCAAAGTCGACCCCATTGGTCTCCACTATCCCCATGTTCCGTAGAACCGCGTGACAGCTATCCAAATAGTCCTGGGGATCCTCTGAAGATGCACCGCTATAAGTAGTAGTAAATAGCTTGGTGAACCGGTCCAACCTTCACAAAGCATCTGCAGACATAGCTGCTCCATCACCGGTCTGAGCCACAATACCCTGCTGAACTACCCCAGCTATCTGACGTGCTGGGTTCTGGAACTGAGAACCCAACTGCTCTGGAGTGCGAGTAGCGGGAGTCTGGGATCCTCCCCCAGCCTGAGAGACGGCTGGTGCTGTAGGAAGTAAACCTACCTGAGCAACGCTCTCCATGACGCCCACTAGATGGACCAGAGCATCTTGGAGTACCGGGGTGGCAATGAACCCCTCAGGAACCTGAGCTGGTCCAACCGGGACTGTCTGGGCAGGAACCTCATCAGCAAACTCTACCTGAGGCTCCGCCACTGGGGCTGCTGCTCTGGGATGAGCTATGCCCCTGCCTCGGCGTCTAGCACGGCCTCGGCCTCGTCCTCGTCCTCGTCTTCGGCCCCTCGTAGGAGCTGCAACTAGAGACTCGGGCTGCTGATCAGTGGAAAAAGCACGTGTTCTCACCATCTGCGAGAGAATAGAGTAGAAATTCAGTTAGCATTGAGAATTCAAATCGCTAGACAGAAAAAAATAGATGTGAAGTCATTCCTAAACTCTGTAGCCTCTGAGGGATAAGAACAGACGTCTCCGTACCGATCCCTCAGACTCTACTAAGTTTGTCCGTGAATTCTGAGACCTAAGTAACCTAGTAATCTGATACCAACCCGTTACGACCCGAATTTTCCACCATCGGTTCCGTGATGGCGCCTAATATTGAACCCGCTAGGCAAGCCGACATTTCTGATTAATTACCTTATTCCTTTATCTTTAACAGGTTACCAGACTTTATAGTAAAATCATGGAAAATTTAAAATACAAGATGACATTTCAACAATTTGATATAATACTAATACGAAATCCCAAACCAAAGTTACTCCAAGAACAAGTGTCACAATCTCACGGACTGTCTACGAATACTACAAATAGGAGTCTGAACAAAATAAATACATTTGTCTCAGAATTAATAAGAACAGAACAGAAATAAAATAGGAGGGGACGCCAACGCCTGCGGACGTCTACAGAACAACCTCGGAGTCTCCGCTGAACTGAAGGCAAAAACCCTGATCTAAGGTCCAAAGAATCTAGTATCGGGGTCTGCACAAAAGTGCAGAGTGTAGCATCAGTACAACCGACCCCATGTACTGAGCAAGTATCGAGTTTAACCTCGTCGAAGTAGTGACGAGGCTAGGACACGACAACCAACTAAACCTGTGCAGTTCAATCATATACGGAGAAAATAATAAGAACAAGAATTAAGCAACTAAATACAAGGGAAAAGGGGAACATGCTGAGGGGAGGAATATCAAATAATGGAAGTAACGAAGTAAAACAACAAATCTGATATCAATTTAAACGAAGAAGTAACTGCACAAAAACAAGTGCACGGCATCACCCTTCGTGCTTTTATTCTCATCCTCACCCAAATAATAAATAGAATGCACGGCATCACCCTTCGTGATTTTACTCTCATCCTCACAATAAATCAATAAAAAACAGCACGACATCAACCTTTGTGCTTTTAATATCATAATACGGCATGGCATCACCCTTCGTGCTTTTACACTCATCCTCACAATATCATACAACGGCATCAACCTTCTTGATTTAACACTCATCCATCGCCATAACAATTCAATAACAACAATCCGGCAAAGAAAATCAACAGTACAATAATAAAAAAAGCCATAACGTCCCGGCAAGGGAGCCAACAGTAAAATCAATATCATCCCGGCAAGGGAAATAGCTATAATAAATCTCACATAGTAACTTAACTTCACGTAAAACTTCTTAACTTGAACCAATGCTCAATAATGATCAATACCAAAGAAATATCACCAACATGGATAATTATCAAGTTGAACTCAAATAATGTTTGATGAAAAATCACATAAGTCACAATCCTCGACTCACGGAAGGCTTGACACCAACGTATAGATACTTGTCACCACACCTATACGTTGCAAATTATACTAACACGAAGCAAATAAGACACAATACCTTTTCCCTCAAGCTAAGGTTAAGCTAAACACTTACCTTGAATTCCACGACCAAACTCAAGCCTTAATTACCGCTTTCCCTTTAGAATTCACCTCCAATTTGATTGTATCTAAACATAATTAGCTTAATAATCTCGGTAACTCATAAATAATTCGACTCCAATGCTAAATTATAGGTTTTCTATCATTCTTCCTAAAAGTTCAAAAATCGACCCCGGGCCCGCTTGGTCAAAACACGAGGTTCGGACCAAAACCCGATCACCCAGACACCCACGAGCCCGAATAAATAATTAGTTCTGGAATCCGACCCAAAGTCGAGGTCTAAATTCCCAAATTTGTAAAATCCCTAATTCTCCTAAAATCCCTAATTTTCTACCCTTCAAGAACACGATTTAGGCCTAAAACACTAGTGGGTGTTAATGGAAAATGAAGAAAATGCGATTAAGAACACGAACCTATGATTTGGTGATAAAATTCCTCTTAGAAAATCACCAAAGGTCGGATTCTATGGAAGGAGATATGAAATTATGGCTTATTCCCGTTTTTGCTACTAATTTAAAAGCCTGGACAGACCTTCTACGCGATCGCGTGAGGTCCGTCGCATTCGCAGAGGCTTACTCGCCATCGCCTTCGCCATCGTGTGCCTATGGCCGCGTTCGCATAGAGTATTCACCCCACCCCCAGTTCTCCTCACCTAAAGTTGTGCGTTCGCGAGCCACTGGCCGCGTTCGCATAGTGCAAAACCTAACCTTTACCCGTTTACCCTTCGCGATTGCATAGGTGACCATGCGTTCACATATAACAAAGCACCAGGCACTAGAAGAAAGCAACTTCACCAGATTTTTCTAAGTCTGAAACACCCTGATGCCTATCTGAAACTCACCCAAGCCCTCGAGGCTCAAAACCAAACATGCACACAACCCCAAAAACATCCTACGGACTTACTCGTGCGATAAAATCTCCAAAATAACATCTTAAACAATGAATTTAGCATTAAAATCAAAGAAAATCTCAAGAACTTTCAAAGTTTCAAATTTCAAAACTACGGGTCCGAATCACGTCAAATGACCTCCTTTTCTTACCAAATTTTACAGGCATCACTCAAATATCATATTAAACTTGTACTGGGATCTGAAACCAAAATACGGGCCCGATACCATAAATTTCAAATATAATCAAATTTCCAAAAACTCTTATAATTTCAGTAAAACAATTTCATTCAAAAAATCATTTCTCGGGCTTGAGAACTCGGAATTCAATTTCGGGCTTACACCCAAGTCCCATATTTTCCTAAGGGCCCTCCGGGACCATCAAATCACATGTCCGGGTCCGTTTACCAAAAAATGTTGACCGAAGTCAACTTAAATTCAATTTTTTTAAAGGAAAAATTACCATTTTTCTCAGTTCTTCATATAAAAGCTTTCCAGATATACGCCCGGACTGCGCATGCAAAACGAGGTGAGATAAAAGGAGGTTTTCAAGGCCTCAGAACACAGTTTTGACTTCTTAAACAGAAGATGACCCTTTTGGATCATCACATTTCACCACACGTACCTCGTCCTTATATAACTCCCATCGCGGCTTGTAGCCCAGTTTAAATACTTCACATTATATAAAAATGTCAGGATCTCGTCCTAAACTCCGAATCACAAATATTTTACACATTGTGCCAACAGAAATTTTCCATTTCCTTTTCTTTCTTCTTCCTTTTTTTTATAAATAAATTCGTTAAACAATTTTTACAACACATCATGAACCCCTATACCAATTGGGCATTTAATTCATAAAATTGAAATGAATTATTCTGAAATCAAATCAAACCCACTGTAGTGAGTAATTAAAAAAATCACCTTTGAACTTATAGCCCTCAATAGTGTACAAAAATAGAAATGATAGAGACGGGCTAAAAACATCAAATCTTCTAACAGGGATAAACATATAAGTGGGTCACGAAATTATGAAGCTCACCCATAAGCGGAGCATAATAGAAGGACTCGCCTCAATATTCAGAACCGAATAGAATTCAGGAAAATTATCCTTTTATAACAATTTGAGGTCATACATGTAACGACACCATAGAAAATATATCAATGGAATGGGCCTCCCATTCTGGGCACCCTCTACCCGCCTGTCCTCCAGCCCTAACTGGTTGTGCACGTGGGGTAGTAATTGCATTGGGGCTCAGAGCTTGAGTGTTCTGATGAAATCCACCTCTCCCAAGTCTGGGATAATCTCTCATGATGTGCCTAGTATCACCACACTCATAACAACCCCTTTGAGGTCATGGTTGCTCGTACTGAGTCTGTGTCGGATAACTGGAATAACCACTGTAAGAACCTCATGTCGGTGGTGCACTATTAGAGCTTACTGGAGCACTCTGAGTACTCTGATGTGCGGACTGAGCTGGCCAACTGCTAGAGCATCCGCCATAATGGTTCATAGCTGAGGAGTAAAATCAATTAAACCCTCTAGTACTTCGAGACCTTTTGGTCTCCTTATACTCCTTTTCCTTAGCTAGTACACCCTCGATTCTCCTCACAATCTCCACTATTTGCTGAAATGGAGTATCTTTTTGCAACTCCCGAGCCATGCATATTTTGATATCATAATCGAGCCCCTCAATGAATCTGCGGACCCGCTCTCTAACTGTAGGCACCAAGATAGGTGCATGTCAGGCTAACCCACTGAACCTGATGGCATATTCTGACACTGTCATGGTGACCTGGGGCAACCGTTCAAACTCTGTGCACCATGTATCCCGAAGAGTCTGGGGAACAAAATCTTTCAAAACTATCTATGAAAATTGAGCCCAAGTTGGTGGTATTGCATCGGCTGGTCTACCTTCTTCATAGACTTGCCACCACTGATACGCTACTCCTAATAGCTAAAATATAGTAAAGGAAACTTTTCTTACTTCCACAATACCCATGGTGCGGAGGATACAGCGGCACTTTTCTAGAAATCCCCGAGCATCCTCTGTAGTTGTGCCACTAAAAGTAGGTGGGTCATACCTTTTGTAACGAAACGACGGGTCGTTTTACGTTATCGGACCCGTTCCCCCTAAATGAAACTTCCCATAGCGGCCTATTATGATTTATGACTTGCGGGGACTGGTGGTCCGGGATTCGGAGGTGTTTAGAGTGCTATAGGAACATCTGGTTCCTTAAGGTTGGCCTTTAAGGCCAAGTTTGAATTCGGTCAATATTTTTAGTAAATGGCCTCGGAATCGAGTTTCAACAGTTTCGGTAGCTTCATATGATGATTTCAGATTTGGGCGTATGTTCGGAATGGGTTTCTGATGACCCAGGAGCATTTCGGCGCCCAATATTGAAATAAGAAATTCCTTAAGTTCCTATTGTGGTTTGGGATGTGTTTTTGCGTTATCGAGGTCCGAACAGAATTCCGAGACCAGGAATAGAACTTTTATGTCAATTATGACTTGCCTGCAAAATTTGGAGTCATTCCGAGTAGTATAGATTGGTTCGGCGCGTTGTTAGCAAAGTCAAGAAAACTTAAAGTTCCTAAGTTTGGTTCTAGGGGTTTTGAGGTGTGATTTTGAGTTTCAGCGTTGTTTTGGGTGTTCTAAAGGCTCGAACGGGTCCGTATAATGATTTGGACTTGTTGGTATATTTGGATGGGGGCTCGGGTGGGCCCAGGTCCTCTCGGACACCACACGAGGCCAAAAACCAGCTGAAATAGCTGCTGGTGCACCTGTTTTGGTGTTGACCACAGGTGTGGTTGCCCATTCGTAGGTACGGGACCGCTCATGCGGTCCCAGCCTCGCAGGTGCGACCCCCGGCGGGCAGGCCATTTCTCGCAGGTGCGGACAAAGTTCCGCAGGAGCGGAGTCGTAGGTGCGATCTCCAATCCGTAGGTGCGGGCCCAGGCCTCGTCCATTTCCACATGTGCGAGCCTTTGCTCGCAGGTGCAAGACCGCAGGTGCGAGCCTTTGCTTGCAGGTGCGAGACCGCAGGTGCGGTCCTCGAGCCGCAGGTGAGAAAACACTGTAAGACAGTGTGTTTCTTAAATACGAGATTCTTCATTGTTTTCTTCACTCTTTCCTCCATTTAACACTTTGAGATCTTAGGAAAAGGACTCCACGACCCAACCCCTAGAAGGTAAGTAAATTTCATCTCAAGACTTGTTAATGCATGAATTCCTAGTTGAATTTAATCACCTAATTAGTGAAAAATCAAGAATTTGGTAGTAACCTAGGGCTTTCAATAATTTGAGAATTTACACGTGAATTAGCTATGAAATCAAGTAAAAGTCGTCTATTAATGATCCTTAGGCTATGGGTGAGTATTCCCTTCGAGAAGTTTTGGAATCCTAGCATGCGGGCCTGGGGTTGGATTTTAGAATTTCTTCAAGAATGGTGAATTTGGCTAAGTAATAGGAGAATTCCATGCTTTGAATATAAATTGATATATTTGTATAACATTTTTCTAGTTTCGAGTCTGTGGGTGTCGAGTTCGGAGTTTCGGGCGCATTCTTGACCCGGGGAGTAGGTTCGACACGAGGTGAGTCTCCTTTCTAACCTTGTAAGGGGGAAGTGTCCCCCTAGGTGATTTAAATGCTATATGTGATAATTATGGGGGCTACGTATGTACAAAGTGACGAGAGTCCATATGTAGCGGCTATTACTGTTATGTCCGGGTAGTTAGGCCCACATCATGCCTTGTGTTTTTACTTGATATGAACTATATGCTTAATAAATTAAATGTTACATGTTTCTTACTTCCCTGAGGTCGTGCAAATTTGAGAAACTTGTAAGGAATTGTTCACCGAAAAGTAATTTAAAAAGGAATAATGTGTGTGCATGTGACCGCTTCGCAATTTACATTCCGCGAGCAGAGTGTGATTTTTCCCCCATTCTTATGGGAACGGGCCGTACTCCACGGTGGAGAGATGCACTTTTGGTACGGGCCGTTCTATCCTCGGCAGTGCATAGAGAGGATTGAGAGATGCACTTTTGGTACGGGCCGTTCGATTCTCGACGCTGCATAGAGAGGATTGAGAGATGCACTTTTGGTACGGGCCGTTTGATCCTCGGCAGTGCATAGATGTGAGTAATTTGTGGAGAGGTGCACTTATGGTTCGGGCCGTTCGACCCTCGGAAGTGCACGGACATGACTATCTTATGACTCCGGCCGGTTGTCCTTACCCTGCATGCGTATGATTTATTTATTACTAAATTCATGGATATTGATTTGACAGATATTTGGGGAAAAATGAAGTGGTAATTGTTTTATTCATTCTCAGTACTTTCTTGGATTTTAGTACCTTATATATACATTTGTTGCTTCACTGCCTTCACATGCCTACCGTTTATATTGTATTCTATTAAATTATATTGTTGGACCTTAGTGATGTCATATCGACCTCTCGTCACTACCTCTTCGAGGTTAGGCGGGATACTCACTGGGTACATATATATTTATGTACTCATGCTACGCTTCCGTACTTAATTGTACAGGTTCTGAGGATGGTGCATCTGGTTTTCGGACTGGAGCTTGACTTGATATTAGACGGACCTGACTTCACGGTGAGCTGCTTTTCTCCTGGCGATCTCCGACAGCACCATGGGGTTTTCTTTTGCTTATTTCCCGTCTATTTCCTTCAGACAGTGGGACTGTATATTATATCTTTTGTATATTCTGTTAGTATGCCCGTAGAACTTGTGACACTAGTTCATGGCACACACGTGATAGTTGTTATGGATTTCGGGTTGTACATATATTGGCTCACGCCTCTTCATGACTGTTTTTTGATTAAAACTGGCTATTTATCCTTGTCGTATCATGTTTTAAGCTTTAAAAGCTGAGTATATTTTAAAGTGTTTAATCTAATAAGAAGGAACCCTTAGTAAATTGAGAGTCGGCTTGCCTGACCCCTCTGTTTGGCGCCATCACGACCTAAGTTAGGATTTTGGGCCGTGACAACATCGTATCATAGCACTAGGTTCACATAAATCTCACGAGTCACGGGCAAACCCAGTAGAGTCTTGCGGAACAGTACGGAGACGTCTGTACTTATCTTCAGGAGGCTATAGGGTGTTAGGAAACCTCCCTCTATTCTTATTCTATCGTGCAGTCGATGATTTACTAAATTCATTCTTCTATTCTCTCACAGATGGTGAGGATGCGTGCATCTGATGTTCCAGACCCGGGAAGGGACGATACCCTTGCTGTCCGAGGTCGCAGCAGAGGCCGGGGGAGGGCACCGGCCCGCGGTAGGGGACGAGGGCGTCCCATAGATATTACGGTTCCGCCACCAGAGGACCCTATTATAGAGGAGCAGGACGAGGTGCCTCCAGCAGATCCTGCACCAGTAGACTTCATGACGGATCCAGGCTTCCAGGCAGTCATGGGTTGTATGATGAGATTTATGGACACTATGTCCCAGGCTGGTTTATTTCCAGCAGATCCTGCCACTTCTCAGGCGGGAGGGGGAGTCCAAACCCCTACTACCCAGGCTGTAGGCCGGACAGCAGCATTACATCATACCCCGGGTACACTGCCCATGGGTGGGGTCCAGCCTATTGCAGCAGCACCTGAGCCCAGACCAGTTGCGGATGGCGATCCGCAGAATTTATTGGATAGATGGACCCGATTGCACCCTCCAGTCTTTGGGGGTGAGCGAGGCGAGGACGCCCAGGACTTTGTGGACAGGTGCAGGGACGGATACTAGAGTCCCACGGAGTGGATTTTACTACCTTTCAGTTGGAGGGCAGAGCTCGTAGGTGGTGGCAGTCCTATATTCTCAGCAGGCCAGCAGATTCTCCTCCTGTCACTTGGGAGCAGTTCACGCAGATGTTTCGGGAAAGATATATCCCACCCTCTAAGAGGGAAGAGTTGTGGTATCAGTTTGAGCGGCTAGAGCAGGGGCAGATGTCAGTGACAGATTATGAGGCCAAATTTTCAGAGTTGTCTCGCCATGCACTCATGATACTACCTACTGATGCAGAGAGGGTGCGGAGATTTGTGGCTGGGTTGCATCCAGGTATTAGGTCCACCATGGCTCGAGAGGTGGAGATGGGTACTCCTTATCAGCTCGTGGTAGAGATTGCTCGTAGGATCGAGGGGTATCGATCGAGGAGCAGAGAGCAGGGGCAGCAGGATAAGAGGGCTAGATTCTCTGGAGATTTCAGAGGTACCCCAGTTAGAGGCAGGGGTCAGTATAGCAGTGGTCAGCCCAGCAGGCCTTTATATTCAGCACCTCCACCACCTCCCCGAGGTGTTCCAGCGAGGCCTCATTTCAGTGCTATGCCAGAGCGTTCCTACCGTCCTCCAGCCATTCAGACTTCACATAGTGGTTATCCCAGTCATTCAAGATCCTCCGACCCTTACTTCAGCGCTATGGCAGAGGGCTCTCATCGCCCTCCGGCCATTCAGGGTTCTTCTTTGTGGCAGCAGACTATGCTACCTGGTAGTTGTTATGAGTGTGGAGAGCCAGGTAATATAAGGAGGCACTGTCCCAGGTTTCGGTGCAAGGTCGTACAGCAGGGTTATCAGCCGATGGGTCCGGCACCAGCAGTCCGGACACCTAGAGGTGGAGGACACGTCGGCAGGGGTCGTCCTAGAGGTGGAGGTCAGGCAGCTCATGTTCACTCTGGTGGAGCTCAATCTTTCGATTCTCCAGCCAGATTCTATGCCATTCCGGCCAGATCAGATGCAATGGCCTCAAACACCGTGATCACAGGTATTATTACAGCATGTGGTAGAGAGGCATCGGTGTTATTTGATACAGGATCCACTTATTCCTATGTTTCGTTCTTATTTGCTCATTTTCTGGATGTCCCTCGTGAGTCCTTGGGTTCTCCTATTTATGTATCCACTCCCGTGGGCGATTCTGTGGTTGTAGACCAGATTTGTCGATCCTGTGTGATTTCATTTTGTGGGTTCGAGACTCGAGCGGATCTCTTATTACTCGACATGGTTGATATTGAGATTATTTTAGGCATGGATTGGTTATCTCGGTATTATGCCGTGCTAGATTTCCATGCCAAGACAGTTACTTCAGCCATGCCCGAGTCTCCTAGGCTGGAGTGGAGAGGTTCCTCAGTTAGTGCAGCCAGCCGGGTTATTTCATTCTTGAAGACTCGACATATGGTCGAGAAGGGTTGTCTGGCCTATTTTGCTTATGTGCGGGAGACCACCGCCGAGTCTCCGGCGATTGATTCAGTGCCAGTTGTTCGAGAGTTTACTGATGTATTTCCTTCGGATCTTCCGGGCATGCCTCCGGACCGTGATATTGATTTCTACATTGATTTAGCTCCAGGCACCCAGCCTATATCTATTCCTCCGGACAGTATGGCTCCGAAAGAGTTTAAGGATTTGAAGGAGAAGCTTGAGGAGTTGTTAGCTAAGGGGTTCATCAGACCGAGTGTATCGTCGTGGGGTGCTCTAGTTCTATTTGTGAATAAGAAGGATGGGTCTATGCGGATGTGTATTGATTACCTCCAGTTGAACAAGGTTACCATTAAGAACAAGTATCCTTTGCCGCACATCGATGATTTTTTTGACTAGTTGCAAGGTGCTCGTGTGTTTTCTAAAATTGATTTGAGATCGGGGTATCATCAGTCGAGGATTCAAGCTTCAGATGTTCTGAAGACTGCTTTTCGTAAAAGATATGGCCATTATGAGTTCCTGGTGATGTTCTTTGGATTGACTAATGCCCCAGCAGCATTCATGGACTTGATGAATAGGGTGTTCAGAACGTATATTGATTCTTTTGTCATTGTCTTCATTGATGACATTTTGATTTACTCACGTAGCCTGGGGGAGCACGAGCAGCATTTGAGAGTTGTGCTCCAGACTTTGCGAGAACATAAGCTATATGCTAAGTTCTCCAAGTGTGAGTTCTGGTTGGATTCCGTGGCATTTTTTGGGCATGTGGTATCCGGAGAGGGTATCAAGGTTTTATCCTCAGAAGATCAAGGCAGTTCAGAGTTGGTTGCGTCATACTTCAGCTACAGAGATCAGGAGCTTTTTGGGCCTAGCAGGCTATTATCGCCGATTTGTGGAGGGGCTCTCTTCTATTGCAGCTCCATTAACTAGATTGACTCAGAAGAATGCCCCGTTCAGATGGCCCGACGAGTGTGAGACGAGCTTTCAGAAGCTCAAGTCAGCACTGACCTCAGCACCAGTTTTAGTATTGCCTTCCGGTCCTAGGATGTACACAGTATATTGCGACGCTTCACGCATTGGTTTGGGATGTGTGTTGATGCAGTAAGGGAGAGTTATTGCTTATGCTTCACGCCAGCTGAAGGTTCATGAGAAGAATTACCCTGTGCACTATTTGTAGTTGGCGGCGATTGTTCATGCTCTTAAGATTTGGAGGCACTACTTGTATGGAGTGTCCTGTGAGGTTTATACAGACCACTGTAGCTTGCAGCACTTGTTCAAGCAGAGGGATCTTTATTTGAGGTAGCGCAGATGTCTTGAGTTGTTGAAGGATTATGATATCACCATTCTTTATCACCCCGGGCAAGGCAAATGTGGTAGCAGATGCTTTGATCAGGAAGGCAGAGAGCATGGGTAGCTTGGCTTATATTGCAGCAGAGGAGAGACCTCTAGCCTTGGACATTCAGTCCTTGGCCAATCGCCTGGTGATATTAGACCTTTCAGAGCCTCATCAAGTTTTAGCACATGTGATTGCTCAGTCTTCGTTATTGGGGGAGATTAAGGCCCGACAGTTCTATGATCCTTGCCTAGCAAAGCTTCAAGAGACAGTGGTTCAGGGTAGGGCCAAGGAGGCTACTATTGGCGAGGATGGTGTTCTGAGACTTCAGGGCCGCTTATGTGTTCCTAATGTTGAGGGACTGAGAGAAAGTATTCTAGAGGAGGCACACAGTTCTCAGTATTCTGTTCATCCTGGTGCTACGAAGATGTATCGTGACTTGAAGCAGCATTACTGGTGGAGGCGGATGAAGAAGGACATTGTGGAGTATGTGACTAGGTGTCTTAATTGCCAGCAGGTGAAGTATGAGCACCAGAGGCCAGGAGGCCTACTTCAGCAGATGCCCATTCCTAAGTGGAAATGGGAGCGCATCACTATGGACTTCATGGTTGGGTTGCCTCGGACCTTGCGGAAGGTCGACACGGTTTGGGTCATTGTGGATAGATTGACCAAATCGGCGCATTTCATTCCAGTGGCTACTACTTATACTTCTGAGAGGTTGGCACAGATCTACATTCGGGAGATAGTCCGTTTGCATGGTGTGTCGATGTCCATTATATTAGACCGAGGTCCTCAGTTCACCTCGCACTTCTGGAGAGCATTTCATAGTGAGATGGGTACCCAGATAGACCTCAGCATAGAATTTCACCCACAGACCGATGGTCAGTCGGAGCGTACAGTTCAGATATTGGAGGACATGCTCAAGGCATGTGTGATTGACTTCGGAGGTCAGTGGGACCAGTTCTTGCCTTTGGCCGAGTTTGCTTACAATAATAGTTACCAGTCCAGCATTGAGATGGCACCATTTGAGGCTTTGTATGGTCGGCGATGTCGCTCCCCTATCGGGTGGTTTGAGCCTGGTGAGGCTAGGTTATATGGTACCGACCTGGTAAGAGATGCTTTGGAGAAGGTAAAGTTGATTCAAGAGAGGCTCCGCACAGCACAGTCCAGACAGAAGAGTTACGCGGATCAGAGGGCGCGTGATGTATCATTTATGGAAGGAGAAAGGGTCCTGTTTAAAGTCTCGCCTATGAAGGGTATTATGAGGTTTGGGAAGGGCAAGCTAAGCCCGAGGTTTATAGGTCCCTTCGAGGTATTGAGGCGAGTTGGGGAGCTTGCTTATGAGCTGGCCTTACCTCCCAGTTTATCAGGAGTTCATCCAGTTTTTCATGTATCCATGCTCTAGCGGTACCACGTCGACTTCTCTCACGTGGTTGATTTCAGCACTATTCAGTTGGATGAGAGGTTGGGCTATGAGGAGGCGCCAGTTGCTATTATTGATAGACAAGACCGCCAGTTGAGGTCCAAGAGAGTTTCTACCATAAAGGTCTAGTGGAAGGGCCAACCAGTTGAGGAGGCAACCTGGGAGTCCGAGGAGGGCATACGGAGCAGATATCCACACTTATTCAGCACTTCAGGTATGATTCTAGACCCGTTCGAAGACGAATGTTTGTTTAAGAGGTGGATAATGTAATGACCCGACCGGTCGTTTTACGTTATCGGACCCCGTTCCCCTAAATGAAACTTCCCGTAGCGGCTTATTATAATTTATGACTTGCGGGGATTGGTGGTCCGGGATTCGGAAGTGTTTAGAGTGCTATAGGAACATTCGGTTCCTTAAGGTTGGCCTTTAGGCCAAGTTTGACTTCGGTCAACATTTTTAGTAAACGACCTCGGAATCGATTTTCGACAATTACCGTAGCTTCGTATGATGATTTTGGATTTGGGAGTATGTTCGGAATGGGTTTCTGATGACCTGGGAGCGTTTCAGCGCCCAATATTGAAATAATACGTTCCTTAAGTTCCTATTGTGGTTTGGGATGTGTTTTGTGTTATTGAGGTCCAAACGGTATTCCGAGATCGGGAATAGTTTCGCTATGTCAATTATGACTTACCTGCAAAATTTGGTGTCATTCCGAGTAGTATAGGTCGGTTCGGCGTGTTGTTAGCGAAGTCAAGAAAACTTAAAGTTCCTAGGTTTGGTTCTAGGGGTTTTGAGGTGTGATTTTGAGTTTTAGCGTTCTTTTGGGTATTCCGAAGGCTCGATCGAGTCCGTATTATGATTTGGGACTTGTTGGTATATTTGGACGGGGGCTCGGGTGGCCCCAGTGCCTCCCGGACAGCACACGAGGCCAAAAACCAGCAGAAATAGCTGTTGGTGCACCTATTCTGGAGTTGACCGCAGGTGCGGTTGCCCAGTCACAGGTGCGGGACCGCTCCTGCAGTCCCAGCCTCGCAGGTGCGACCCCCAGCAGGCAGACCATTTCTCGGAGGTGCGGACAAAGTTCCGCAGGTGCGGTCTCCACTCCGCAGGTGCGGGCCCAGGCTTCCACTCCACAGGTGCAGGTGCGGTTGCCCAATCACAGGTGCGGGACCGCTCCTGTAATCCCAGCCTCGCAGGTGCGACCTTCAGCGGGCAGCCATTTCTCGAAGGTGCGGACAAAGTTTCGCAGGAGCGGAGCCGCAGGTGCGGTCTCCACTCTGCAGGTGCGGGCCCAGGCTTCCTCGTCCATTTCCGTAGGTGCGAGCCTTTTCTCGCAGGTGCGGTCCTCGAGCCGCAGGTGCGGAAACACTGTCAGACAGTGTGTTTCTTAAATACGGGATTCTTCGTTGTTTTCTTCACTCTTTCCTCCATTAAACACTTTGAGAGCTTGGGAAAAGGACTCCACGACCCAACCCCTAGAAGGAAAGTAAATTTCATCTCAAGACTTGTTAATGCATGAATTCCTAGTTGAATTTAATCACCTAATTAGTGAAAAATCAAGAATTTGGTAGTAACCAAAGGTTTTCGATAATTTGAGAATTTACCCGTGAATTAGCTATGAAATTAAGTATAAATCGTCTATTAATGATCCTTAGGCTATGGGTGAGTATTCCCTTCGAGAATTTTTGGAATCCGAGCATGCGAACCCGGGGTTGGATTTTAGAATTTCTTCAAGAATGGTGAAATTGGCTAAGTAATAGGAGAATTCCATGCTTTGAATATAAGTTGATATATTTGTATAACATTTGGCTAGTTTCAAGTCCGTGGGTGTCGAGTTGGTAGTTCCGGGCGCATTCTTGACCCGGGGAGTAGGTTCGACACGAGGTGAGTCTCCTTTCTAACCTTGTAAGGGGGAACTGTCCCCCTAGGTGGTTTAAATGCGATATGTGATCATTGTGGGGGCTACGTACGTACAGAGTGACGAGAGTCCGTACGTAGCGGCTATTGATGTTATGTCCGGGTAGTTAGGCCCACATCATGCCTTGTGTTTTTACTTTATATGAACTATATGCTTAATAAATTAAATGTTACATGTTGCTTAATTCCCTGAGGTCGTGCAAATTTGAGAAACTTGTAAGGAATTGTTCACTGAAAAGTAATTTAAAAATGAATAATGTGTGTGCATGTGACCGCTTCGCAATTTCCGCGAGCAGAGTGTGATTTTTCCCCCACTCTTATGGGACGGGCCGTACGCCAAGGAGGATTGAGAGATGCACTTTTGGTACGGGCCATTCGATCCTCGGCAGTGCATAGAGAGGATTGAGAGATTCACTTTTGGTACGGGTCATTCGATCCTCGGCAGTGCATAGAGAGGATTGAGAGATGCACTTTTGGTACGGGCCGTTCGATCCAATGCATAGATGTGAGTACTTTGTGGAGAGGTGCACTTATGGTTCGGGTCGTTTGACCCTCGCAAGTGCACGGACATGACTATATTATGACTCTGGCCAGTTTTCCTTACCCTGCATGCGTATGATTTATTTGTTACTAAATTCATGGATATTGATTTGACATATATTTTGGGGAAAGTTAAGTGGTAATTGTTTTATTCATTCCCAGTACTTTCTTGGATTTCAGTACCTTATATATACAGTTGTCGCTTCACATGCCTACCATTTATATCATATTCTGCTAAATTATACTGTTGGACCTTAGTGAGTGCCATGTCGACCTCTCACTACCTCTTCGAGGTTAGGCAGGATACTCATTGTATACATAGATATTTATGTACTCATGCTACACTTCCGTACTTAATTGTACAGGTTCTGAGGCTGGTGCATCTGATTGTCGGACCGGAGCTTGACTTGATATTAGACGGACCTGACTTCACGGTGAGTTGCTTTTCTCCTGGTGATCTCCGGCAGCACCATGGGGATTTCTTTTGCTTATTTCCCGTCTATTTCCTTCAGACAGTGGGACTGTATATTATATCTTTTGTATATTCTGTTAGTATGCCTGTAGGACTTGTGACACTAGTTCCTGGCACACACGTGATAGTTGTTATGGATTTCGGGTTGTACATATATTGGCTCACGCATGACTGTTTTTGATTAAAACTGGCTATTTATCCTTGTCGTATCATATTTTAAGCTTTAAAAACTGAGTATATATTTAAAGTGTTTAATCTAATAAGAAAGAACCCTTAATAAATTGAGAGTCGCCTTGCCTGACCCCGCTGTTGGGCGCCATCACGACCTAAGTTAGGATTTTGGGTCGTGACACCTTTTAAACCTCTCAAGTCCTTTTTGTTGTGGCCTGACCTCAGGCTGAATCGGAACAGGTTGTACCGATACTATACCTGGAAGTTGACCAATATGAACCTGCTGCTGTGGAGTACGTCCTTTAGGAGTCTGAGTTACTCCTCCAATCTTTGAAATATTTGGTGCAATGGAGATCAATCCTGCCTGAGCCAATGTACCAAACATGCTCAGGAACTGCGTTAAAGTCTCCTGAAGTCCGGGGGTAACAACAGGTGTTTCTGGTACTTGTCTCCCAACTGGAGCTACTGGCATCTCCTCAATTGCTTCTCTGATAGGTGTTCTAGCTGTGACACGTGCCCTTCCTCGGCCTCTACCTCGGCCCCGACCTCTTGCGGCCCTAGCAGTATGTGCGGTGCCTGCTCCACTGAACCAGTAGCATGCGTCCTCACCATCTGTGAGAGAATAAAGATACAAAGGATCAAATCCCACAATCAACAAATCCGCACGACAGGAATGAAAGAAGTGGAAATTTCCTAACAGTTCTGTAGCCTCTCGAAGATAAGTACAGACGTCTTCGTACTGATCAACAAGACTCTACTAGACTCGTTCGTGACTCGTGGAACCTATGAACCTAGAGCTATGATTCCAACTGTCAAGACCCAAAAACCCACCGCAGGAGTCGTGTTGGCACTTAGTCTGTAAGAATAAGTAAGTCGATTCCAATTACAATTCAAGCCCCCTTTTTTTATAAATTAATACAAGTGCCAAAAGACTCAAAACAAACAGCGGAAATAATCAAACAACCTTCCAAGATTGGTAATACTGAATCACGAACTCTAACTGAATACAAGAAAGGATCTCAAGGTTGAATGTACAATACTGTTCGAATAAAAGTTGATAGTACAATAAAATTGAAAGACTCCAAGGGACTGCGATGACCAAACAACTCTACCTTGAATCCTTGCAATCACACTCTAACTATGTTCGAGGCCGATATCTCCAATACCTCGCTCTGCACAAAAATGTACAGAAGTGTAGTATGAGTACACCACAATCAGTACCCAGTAAGTATCAAGACTAACCTCGGTGGAGTAGTGACGAGGTACAGTCAAGACACTCACTAGTCTATTAAGATGTGCAGTATAACATATAAAAATAATAGGAAACAAATAACAATCAACCAGTGATATAAACAGCAGGGCAACAAGAACACCATATATATTGCTTGGCAATTAATGAATACAAGTACGACCAATTAATCAAATTCTTTAAATATAAATCTTTCGCCTATAAATCTTCCCAATAGTAATCTTTAGGATATAATATCTTCCGATAAATATATTTCGAATATACTTCCTTCAAATAAAATTCTTTCTAATATAATTCTTTCAACAAATATCTTTCGAATATAATTCTTCCAAATAAATATCTTTCGAATAAAAATTCTTTCAAATAATATTTTTCGAATAATTCTTTCAATTAAAAGTCACCATGTGACACCTTATTTCAAATCAAAAATACAGGTCTCAGCCCATTTTCATATTTCCACGGCACCTTATGCCAATATTTTTACACAACTGCACGGACAACTCACGTGGCAATATCGTCATCATTTACTCACGGTACCTCGTGCCACATTTCATATCACGATTGCACGGAAAATTCACGTGCCAATATCATTTTCATTATATAACCAGGGCACCTCGTGCCCATATTTCATATCATAAATGTAAGGACATTTCAAGTACAAATAATAAATTCATCTTTTATCCCCGGCACCTCGTGCCCATATCATAATTCGCCTGGCAATATCCACAGGCTCATAATTTCAACATATATCTGACTATTATAAAATTTACTGGAATTATAAAATAAATTACATAATATATAAAAGAAATCACCAGGAAATCACAACATCACATAAGAATCACCAACACAATATTCCCACGTCACCACATATCATCCCTGACCATAGCCACCATTATCCCTCCTATAGCCACCCTTATCGCTCCTGTAATAGCCACCCTTATCGCGTCGTTTAATAGCCACCCTTATCGCTCTGTCCAGACAATATCCCAACACATAATCATAGTGAAATGCCACCCTTATACTCACATAATATCAACAGTGGAATGCCACCCTTATCTTCCGCATAACAGTAACCCAAGTCACACAACAGGTTGAACGGATATCACCACGACAATACAAAACAACAATTCATATTATAAATTGCACATAGGCCACAACCAATTCCAAAGATACAACAAAATTAGTTAATTTCATAGCAAATAGCCCAAGTCTCCACACATAGTACATAAAACCTCGATAACAACAACAAAGATGGAAAATTAACTTAGCATAAGACGACACCCTCTTTAATCCAAATTTTCGATAAATATATTAACACCTCAAATTAAACTTACTTAAATATTTGTAGATGGAAATTCCATAATATAATTATTTCCAAGAAATATCGAATCCACAAACACACGGAATTCATATAAAATCCAAATGGAAATTTACACAAAATTATCATATAAATACAAACTCGACAAAGAAGGAATGAGGCATGACAAATCCATGATTTATTGAGTTCTAACAATTTATTTCACTTTAATACGTAAGGGTGTCTATTAATTTTGATCGATATAATTTGCCCGTATAAATCAAGTGCGTACTCGTCACCTTGGGTACATGACTTTCATTCAAACAATTTCCACATAAGATTCAATATCTAAGGGGTAATTCCCCCACTCAAGGTTAGGCAAGATACTTACCTTTTTGAAGTTAGGCCGATATTCCAAAATCGTCTTCTTTCTTGAATCGGCCTCCGGATACCTCCAATCTATCCAAATTAATTGTCTAACTTCATTAAATGCATCGGAAACAATTTCGGATAATAAAACGCTGATTTAAAATTTTATTCTAAAAAGTCAACCAAACATCAACATTTGGCCCGCCTCTCGGAGCCCGACATAATTTTTATGAAATCCGATCTGATACGAGTCCCAGCATATAAAAATTGTCGAATTCCAACATCGGATTGGCTTTCAAATCTAAAATTTTTGTTTTTGAAGATTTGATAAAAATCTAATTTTTCTTCCATAAATTCATGGATTCATGGTGTAAATGAGTATGGAATCATGAAATATAATCAAATATAGGATAAGGAACACTTACCCCATTGATTCCCGTGAAAATTTCCCAAAAATCGCCCAAGAACCGTGCTCCTAAATTCCAAAACGAAATGAAGAAAACGAGCCTTTTTGGTCCTTAAGTTTCTGCCCATTTGTCACTAAAAGTCCACCAGAAGCAGCTCTACCAGTCTTTATTTAATCGATCATCACTTTCTATACAAATGTCTAAATGATGAATGGTTTAACTTCTCGAAAACTAGAATGAAAGGGCTACAACTTTCATGTTTTGTAAATTTTCAGATTCCTTATATATTTCGAGATATAAGCTTCCAAATTAGGCTCCTCACATCAAAATTTTCAAACCTTGTTGTCAAAAACCAGCAAGTTAAATTGGCTTAAAAATGGTCTGAAACCACTCTGAAACTCACATGATCCCCTCGGGACCACGTCTGAACGCACGATGGAGTCTCAAAACATATTGTGGACCTACTTGAGGTCTCAAATCACGTCATACAAAATCAAAACTACGAATCGCGCATCGAATCGAATTATGAGTTTTCAAATCTTCCAACTTCTATATTTGGCGCCGAAACGTATCAAATCAAGCTGGAATGACTTCAAATTTTGCACACGAGTCATGAATGACATAATGGAGTTGTTCCAATTTTGAGAGTCGTATTCCGACCCAGATATCATAAAGTCAACTATCAGTCAAACTCTCCAAAAATCTTCTATTTTCCAACATTCGCCAAAATGCGCCGAATTGTTCTACGGACTTCCAAATCCAAATCCAAACATGATCTTAAGTCCGAAATCACCATATGAAGCTATTAGAATCAGAAAAATTCCAATCCGGGTCCATTTGCTCAAAATGTTGACCGAAGTCAACTCAGTTGAGTTTTAAAGGTCTATTTCACATTTTAATCAGTTGTTTTCATATTAAAACATTCCAGAAAAATTTACGAACTGCACACGCAAGTCATAATATATATTACGAAGCTGCTCGGGACCTTAAGTCGCTAAACAAGGCATAAATTTTTAAAATGATAAGTCGGGTCGTTACAATTGTGGACCTTGAGGAGTGCCTAACACCTTCTCCTCGAGGTAATTTGAGCCCTTACCCGATTTTTGGTGACGTAAACTGGTTAAACTAGAGTTATCTACAAATAGGTTCCCTAACGCACCTTTAATCCGTTAGGTGGCGACTCTCTATTTTAACACACTTCCTTAAAAGAGTTGTCACGTGTCAAAACCCGATTTCGCGAGAAAAAGGGGCGCGACAATAATAAAGATCGGCCAGCATGAATATGGTGTTGCAGAAACAGAAAATGGCGTGAAACCATCAGCACACAAACCTAACCTAACATTCCTCGGTTCACTAGCATAATCTAGATACTTCCTATCAAAATGCTTCCAAGCTTCCCCATCTGAAGGATGACATATAACACCGAGCGGCCTTCTATTTTCATAGTGCCATCTCATATGAGGAGCGGAACTCATCGATGCGTACAACCTCTTTAATCTAGGAATAAGAGGTAAGTAATGCATCGACTTCACAGCAGCCTTCTTCCCGCTGGAAATCCGCTTTAAAATGAGGTTTTTCACAAAATTTACAACTTTCTAAATCTGCATGACCCTTATAATACAACATGCAACCATCTTCACAACAATCGATTCTCATAGACGAGAGTCCTAACTTAGAAACCAATCTTTTAGCCTTATAGAAATCTTCAGGTATGTTGAAAGTTGGGTCAACTAGCTCACTCATAAGGCCAATGAAAAAATCCATTCCCACTTGAGAAACATTGGTATATGATTTGATACTTAATAATCCAACCGCAACAGACAACCGAGAGTGCATACTCCCTTGTCTTAGTGGACGACTAGCGGCCTCTAACTGTTCATAAAAATATTTTGCCTCTTCGTTAGGAGGTTGTTCAACACTTTCATGGGTTTCAAAATCTAAGTGCATCCCTAAAGCATCCGCAACCATTTCATGGTATCTAGGTTGTTGAACGCTATTCTCCACTGACCTACTACTTTCACCAACAACTACGTTATAAAATACACCATCAGTACCATCAACACCATGAACATCTCCATGACTAGTCCACATAAAATAATTATCCATAAACCCTTTTCTATAAAGATGAGTCGTAACATCCTCCGGACCAAAAAAATGCAAACACTTGCACTTTGTACAAGGACACCTAATCATCCCTCCAATCCGAAACGGTTCAAGTGACATTGCATGCCTAATAAATTCCTTAACCCCTTCTATAAATTCCTCCCTCAAAAATCGACGATTAGGATAACTCCTATTATACATCCAAATACGATACTCTATCTACATAAAGAACAAATAAATTATATTAATCATAGGTCAAATTAATTTATAGAATTAAGTTACATAATAAACTTTAGTTACAATATAATTAATTTAAATAATTTGAGTGCTTGTTAATTTGAAAGTTAATATATGTATCCCTAAATAAGTTTTATTTAATCAATTAGACCATTAAAGGGAAATATAATTAAATGAAATAAAATTAGCTAACCCTAGCATTAATCATAATTAAAATTAGTTAAATTAAAAGAACTAAACCCTAGAATTAATCATAAATCATAATTAAACTAATAGAACAAATAATTGAAAGAATTAAATTGAAAGAATTAAACCCCAGCATAAGCATAATCAATATAATTGAAAGAATTAAATTTATCTAACCCTAGCATAATAATAATCTTCTAACATAGATAATTCTAGCATAAACATAATCAATAAGAGTATAACCTAAATCTTATGAAACATTAACTAAACCCTAATTTGTACAATTTAAAGAATTAAAATTACTTAAATTACAAAATATAAATAACTAACCTTCAAAGAGAAGAGAGGGTTTGATTTTGGGAAGCAGAACAGTGGTCAGCGGCCTTATACAACGGCAGGGGAGGGGAGGGAGATGATGGGGGGCTTTGATTTTGGGTGAGAAGGGAGATGGGAGTTGATTTTGGGTGGGGGTTTGGGTGAAAATCGCGACTGGTAGAAGAAAAGAAGAGAGATGGAAGAGGCAGAGAGAGAAAACACGATTTTTGGGAAGAAGCCTGGGCTGGCAGATCTAAAAAGGGAATTTTCGACCGAAATCAGTCGGAAAAGTCGGTCAGAAATGTTAAGTGATCATTTTTCCGTTTGACCATGCCATTTCCGACTGAAATCTGTCGGTAATATAATTTTAATTTTTTTAAAAAATATTTAGTTAAGCTACATCTTAAATTAAGTACTATGTAATATAAAATTAATTTTTCAATTGGTATAACATCCTAAATTGTAATTATATATATATATATATATATATATATATATATATATATATATATATATATATATATAGAGAGAGAGAGAGAGAGAGAGAGAGAGAGAGAGAGATGGAGAGAGAGAGAGAGAGAGATCAGACATTTTGTTTTTAATATTCAATGATGCATCTGAGTAGGTTATAAGTCGATGAATCATCAATTTACACACAAATATATTTGATGATAAATTATATATACTAATTAGGATCTTCACAAGTCTATCAATCCCTAAAAGAACCCGACCCTCGGGTTGAAGGATCTATATGCAAAGCTTATCTTGCAAAGGAAACTTCTCATTTTTGTTCTTATTATTTTGAGAGTAATGTGCCATGTGCTAGGAATAGTCCCAATAGGCACAGGTCGAATGTGTGAATGATCCATTATATCCGCCTATGTCCATATTCAATCAACCAGGCCGATGTTCTAAGTATGTTAGAAAGAGAAGTTTGAGTGATATGGAGTACAAGTCAGCTACACTTCATGTGTTGCTAAATTGTCCCGAAGTTGTACCATTTCTCAAGTAAGTATTGATTTAGTGGTTATCAAAATATAAAATTTATTGTGATTACATCTTGATGCAACTACTAAAAATATTTGATGTGTCACAGTCACGTCGTGGTCAATTTGGCCATGATGTTGTACATACGAGATTTGATATGTTGTTCAAACAATTTGTAAGTTTATCCTTATAATGTTCTAACACTATGTAGGTAAACAATGTTTGTAAGTTATGCTATNTTGATACTCTTTAGATGCAAGTGGTTTGACCCAAATCCAACAAGAGTACACAACCAATACAACATAATTGAGGTTAATCATACGAGGGAGTATGATCACTATGATCCTTTCATAATTGCACATAATGTTAGGCAAGTGTATTGTGCTCTTTATCCAATGCGGAGAAATAAGTCTGATTGGTAGGTTGTAATAAAAACTAAGCCCGTAGGTCGGGTGGAAGTCGAGAATGTGTTAGATGTTACATATCAAAACGATATCTCCAGTGTTCACCAAA
>ML350167.1:0-67072 GCA_005239505.1 Nicotiana paniculata | reverse complement strand
AAGCCTCAATCACGGCCTTTCCTCTTGAATCCAACTCCGAAACGATAATATCTAGACATAATTTACATAATTCAATAACTCAATCCCAAAGCCTATTTATAAAACCCTCATAATTCTTCCAAAAATACCAAAATTTGACCTCGGGCCCGCTTGGTCCAAACTCGAGGTTCGGACCAAAACCCGATAACCCATTCCCCTATGAACCCGAATATACAATTTATTTTGTAATCCGACCCCAAAATGAAGTTGAATTCCCAAAATTTCCAAAAGCCCTAACTCTACCCAAAACCCCCAATTTCTACCCTTGATTCCATGTTTTTAGGCCTAAAATTTAGTGATTGATGAAGAAAAATGGAAGAAACTAGAGCTAAGATCACTTACCTAAGTGGTTATGGAGGAAGAGCAGCTTGGAAATTGGCTATGGGCTTTGGAGAAGAAGGAGAGGGTGAAAAATTATGAAAATCCCGTAACCATTCTATTTTTGAACCTTAAAAATCACTGGGCGAATTTACTCTACGCGATCGCGGAAAGGATGTTGCAATCGCGTGGGGTCCCTAGGCTTGGCTATGCGATCGCAGACGGAAAGGTGCGACCACAGAAGGAAAATACCCAGCCCCCTCCCCAGCTCACCTATACTCTATGCGATCGCATAGAGTGACAAAAACCTCCCCCTTACACTACACTACGCGATCGTGGGGCAGCCTATGCGATCACATAGTGTAAAAACTCAGACTTCAGAAACAACACAATCACACCAGATTTTTCCTAAGTTTAGCACCCCGACA
This sequence comes from Nicotiana paniculata, assembly GCA_005239505.1. NCBI lineage: Eukaryota > Viridiplantae > Streptophyta > Magnoliopsida > Solanales > Solanaceae > Nicotiana > Nicotiana paniculata. The sequence continues at coordinate 66,287 of ML350167.1, read as the reverse complement.
CCTACCCGAAACTCACCCGAGCCCTCCGGGCTCCTAACTAAATATACACACGACTTCAAAATCATCATGCGAACTTATTCGAGTAATTAAACCACTAAAATAACATTAAAAACAATGAATTAAACTCAAAAATCCATAGAATTTTCTCAAACATCATAAACTTCTAAATTCTCCAATTTTGATCCGAAACACGTCTAACCAAGTTCGTTTCTTACCAAATTTTACAGATAACTCACATAACACATATTGAACCTATTCCGGGCTCCGGAACCATAATACAGGCTCGGTAACATAGATTTTACATCAACGTTCATTTTCAAAAGTCTTTATTATTTCCAGAAAAACATTTCCTTTGAAAATTCATTTCTCGGACTTGGGACCTCGGAATTCGATTCCGGGCATACGCCCAGATCCCATATTTTCCTACGGATCCTCCGGGACCGTCAAATCATGGGTCCGAGTCCATTTACCAAAAATATTGACCAAAGTCAACTTTATACCATTAATTATCATCAATTCAACTGTTTAACACATTTCCACATAAAAGTTTCCCGGCTACGCGCACGGGCTGCACACGCACATCATGGTGAGATTAACGGAGGCTTGGGGGGCCTCGAAACACAGTTTTGCTAAACAGGGAGTTTTATTTTCATTTCCTGATTTTGTAGCTCAGAGTTGATTCAGTGAGAATGCATTTCTCTTCCTTCTCTCTCTCGTCTCATTTCCTTTTCTGCTCATCTCCATAGTTGACCTCCATTAACATTTTAAGTGGAGGAACAATTAATGGAATCTTGGGTCGTTTAGCATCCTTTATGGGTGGAATCGGCCTAATAATATTTTCTAACACTGAATAAGTTCAACTGTATATATACTTGGTATTATTATTTATTACTCCTATCATACTTAAGCAGCATTTTGGAAGGTATAATAGTTTCATGCTCCTATTTTTTCGTGGATCAGTGTATATTTCAATCTTGTAATGTTGTTTTACATACTTCTATTTTTCGTGGATCGATGTGTAAGTTCATTAGTCATATAATTTTTTCCTCCAATTTCTCATTTATAGATATAGCGTTATGAAATGGACTTTATTTTCCCAATATTCTTCTAGTTTTTGATTGTATATTTTTGTTCTTCTCCACAGGATCAGTTGATCTAATTTGTGGATGCATGGCTTCATTCTGAATTATTCTCAGACTAGTTATTTGGTCACCTACGAGCTACTTCCTCGACGATTACAACAGATTTTTAGTTCTGTAATTTGCTGAATGTTTTTCAGAACTTGTATTTTGGTGTATCACTACATTTGTGAAAGTACTTACTTGATTGGGGAGAATAGAACTTGTAACTCCAAAATCCTTTTTTTTCTGCTTGATTTGAAAGGAACAATGCAGCTTTTTAAAAATTTCCCATATTAAAAATGAGTGAATGAAACGTCTAACGAGTTTAAGTACTTCCACTATTTTGAAAGGCGTTTCTGGGGAACCCTGGGGCGAGGCGCACTAAAAACGCCCTGAGGCGATGGTCTGGGGTGAAAGTCTCAAGAGGCTTATGCCCAACAATTCGGGGCGTACGCCCGGGCGTTTGAGGCGCATTTTTTTTAGTGAAGCCTAAACCCCATGGACTTTTTCAAGTTAAAACAAAATTTGTTGAATATAATACCCAAATTCTCAAAAGTCAGCTTGGTAATTATTCACAAGTTTTAAATAGGAACTGAAATGTATTAAATTTAAAAGTCAAGACCTTTTTATTGATTGAATCCCCAATTCATGGTCTTTTCCAATTTTTATCTTGTCAGCTAGTATGCTAATATCTCCCAAAGGCAACGAATATTCAATTTTTTTACAAAAAAAAATACAAAGACAACTCCATTTTCCTACATAGCAACAAGTTCAAAGTTCAAAGTTCAAATTGCAGGTTAGTCATCCTTTTTGTTCCTCCATGTAGAAAACTTTATTCTTTTGAACTCAAGCTACTTGTGTTTTTAAGTAACGTATAATAGATTGTTTTGGCTAGTTTTTTGTAGGTATGGAACATATATATATATTTCACATATTTATCGTTTTCTTCAAGTTTTATGTAATTTTACCTGTTTATAAATATTTACTGTAATTATATTATTTTATAAAAATATTAAAAATTAAATACCTATGGGGCTTATGCCTCGTGCCTCGGGGCTTACTCCTTGCTGAGGAATATGTAAAACGTCCCGCCTTACGCCCACGCCTTTTAAAAAACTGAGGACTTTTGTACTCGGTGTAAAACATATTTAAAAGAAATTCATCAAAAGTTACAAATTGCATGCTCTGCTTCTATTTCTCCATCTGAATAGAAGTCTATAAAATTCCACCATTGTTGGATGGAGAAAGCTCAATGAAGGAATCGAAGTAGATGAGACATTGGCGGGAAAATCAGTTATAACTAATTTTCTGAAAAGAAAGCTAAAACTTTACCTGGCCATTGTACACATATATATAGAGTTTTCTTCTTCCATAACTTTTACAACTAATATCTAACAACTAATACACTTGTACAACTCTAATTAATCACGTGTTAATTCCTACACCCCCCTTCAAGCTTAGTGTGGTGAAAATGTTCAATACACCTAGCTTGGACATCAAATAGTAGTGTTGAGAAGTTCCTAATCCTTTAGTAAGCAAATCTACTTCCTGCTCTTCTGTTGTCACATAAGTTGGGCATATTAAGCCTTGTTGAACCTTCACTCTTATAAAGGGACAATCTATCTCTATGTGTTTCGTTCGTTTATGAAACACTGGATTATTGGCTATCTGCACAGCTGCCCTGCTGTTTGTATGAAGCTGAATTGGAGATAGAAACAGTATTCCTAATTCTCTGAACATTCCAACCAACTAGAACAACTCAGATATAGTCAATGCTTCTATACTCTGATTCTGCTGAACTCCTTGCTACTGTAGTCTGCATCTTGGATTTCCAAGATATCAGTGATCCACCAAACTTCACAAGATATACTGAAACTGATTTTCTGGACTTGGGACAACTTGCCCGGTCTGCATCACTGTATGCACTAAGAGTCATATCCCCAGCTCCATTCATGAGAACTCCAAGCCCATGCTCATTCTTCACATACCTCACTATTCTATATGCTTCTTCCATATGAGACTGTTTGGGAGCTTGCATAAATTGGCTCAAGGTCTGCATACTATAGGCAATATCAGGCCTTGTCAATGTAAAGTATAAAATCTTTCCAATCATGGTTGGCAGTAGACAATCCCAATTCTGCTATAAGTTCTAGAGCATACTTCCTTTGACATAAAAGAATCCCCTTTGCAGACCTGCACACCTCAATTCCTAGGAAGTATTTCAAGTGTCCTAGATCTTTGATTTTGAAGGCCTTGTGCAGTGTGATTTTTGCTTATTGAATCATTTCCTGTGATTAGAATATCATCAACATACACAAGTATAATAACATGTTGTCCATTCTCCTTCTTGATGAACAATGAGTGATCATGTTTGCTTTGTATAAATCATGCTGCCAATAGAGCCTATGTGAGCTTCAAGTTCCATTGTCTTGATGCTTGCTTAAGTCCATATAGTGATTTAAGTAGCTTGCAGCCCTTAGAATTCCCCCCTTGACTGGAAAAACCAGGTGGCAACTGCATGTAGACCTCTTCCTTAAGATGACCTTGAAGAAATGAATTGTAGACATCCATTTGAAATAGAGGCCATTGATGCATAGCAGCCAATGAAATAACCACTCGCACTGTGACCATTTTAAGAACTGGAGAGAAGGTCTCCTGATAGTCCAAACCTTCTTGCTGGCTTTATCCTTTAGCAACAAGTCTTGCCTCGAATCTTTCAACTTCTCCATTGGATTTGTACTTAATCTTGTATATCCATCGGTATCCAATAGGCACCTTACCTTTAGGAATATCAACTATTTCCCAAGTGTTATTCAGAACCAAGGCATCCACTTCTGCATTCATGGCTTCAACCCATCTAGGATCCTTCAAGGCTTTTATATATGAGGTATGTTCTATTTCCTGTGAGGTAGCATCCAAATAGGATTGGTAGGTAGCTGATAATGCATTGTAATTCAAATAGTTGGATATTGGATATGTGCAAGTTGATGAAGATGCCCCATTGAATGGACATACATAATCTTTTATCCAAATAAGTGGTTTGGAACCTCTATTGGACCTCCTAAGTTGCATAGGTTGAACTTCCTTAGTGATACCATCAGCTTGTATCTGCTCATTCTGAATAATCTCAAGATATGGTATCTGTTCATCATGGTTTTGTTACATCACTTCATGATCATGTTCAATACTTTGATTGGTTGTAACATGTCCTCCTATCCTATATGACTGTTGTTAGTGCAGGGAATAGCCTTCCTCTTTTGATCTCAGCTCTAAGAACATAGGATCTTGTTGTGTATTATCTTTCCCTAGTTGAAAAGGAAAATATCATCCTTGAAGGTAACATCTATACTAACAAAAAACTTCCTGCTCCTTAGGTAATATAATTTGTATCCTTTCTGAGACACTGAATATCCCATATGAACAGCAATAATGGCCCTAGGAGAAAATTTGTCCACCTTTTCTATCACTGTACCAAACAACAAGCATCCAATAGTTCTTAGGCGTGCCATATTAGGTGATCTATTATGAAAAACCTCATATGAAGACTTCCCTACTAGAACTGAAGAAGGTAATATATTAATGAGATATGCTGCAGCTAGTACAAAGTCTCCCCAGAATTGTTAAGGAATACTGCCTTGAAATCTCAAGGCCCTTGCCACCTCCAGAACATGCCTATGCTTTCTTTACACTACTTCATTTTGCTGTGGAGTATGTGGACAGCTACTTTGATGCAAAATACCATTGTCTATCAATAAATCTTGGCATTCATGGCTAAAGAACTCTGAATCATTGTTAGTTCTTAACATTTTGTCATTTCTGTCAAACTGTGTATGCACCATCTTAAGAAATGATTTTAATACAACAACAGTGTCACTTTTCAATTTCATCAGAAAAATCCAAATCATTTTAGAATGATCATCAACAAGAGTCAATAAATATCTATTTCCATTACATATAGCACTTTATATGGACCCCCAAACGTCTACATGGATCAAATGAAAGATGTCTTTAGCTCTACTTCTACTTAAAGGAAATGTTTTCCTTGTCTTCCTAGCTAAAGGACATACAGTGCAATTGCTAAGTTCAAAATCAGGAGAACTCTTATTCTTAAGAAAATCTAACTGCTTCATGACTTTAGCTGGCACATGCCCAAGTCTTCTGTGCTAGGTATTAAAGTTTGCCTGCATCCCTTCTACAAGACAACTGTTGATCCTCTGTGACATTTTGTTCTTGTTAAACCCTTTAGGAATTAGCATATAGAGGCCACCCTTCTCTTTACCAATCCCCTTCACTCTCCCAGTGTATAGGTCCTGAAACACACAGAATGTTGGGAAAAAATTAACTGAGCATTACAGCTCTTTAGTTAATTTTGACACAGACAACAAGTTGTATTTAAAATCAATACACACAACACATCAATTATAACATCATGATATGTAAGATTGTAACTCTCCTTGCAGATAATAGGTACACTCTTACCATTTGGCAGATTCGCATTACTCTTACTTGAGTCAAGTAATTCAGTCATTGTTTTCAACATTTCACTATGGGATGCGATATGATCAGTTGCACCAGTATCAACAATCTAGTAGTCAGCTAGATCCTCTAGAGATTGAGAATTAACATTACCTGCCATATTGGCTGCATGTTCTTTTGACTTATCCTTGCCTATCATCTTCATGGTCTGGTTGTATTGCTCATCAGTGAAAAAATTGAGCATTCCTTGATTCATTCCTGCATTATCCTGACTTGCAAACACTTTTTCCAGAACAATTATCACCCATTGCCATGTTAGCTTGCCTATACTATTGTGGCTTTTCCCCTTTGAAACAAGATGGATATCCAACCAATTTATAACAAGTCTCCCTTGTATGTCCTTTGTTTCGATAGTACTCACTGTACAAGTTACTAAACCTCTTAAATTTTGATTGGCTACCTTTAGAACTCATTAGAGCAGTAGAATCATTTACTTCATTCACGACATACATCTGTGAATTAGTTTCAAACATGTTTCTTTGATTTTCTTCATTTATCAACATTGCATAGGCTCGATTAACAGAAGGTGATGGGGATTGAAGTAAAATATGACTTCTAATTGCATTATAAGACTCATTAAGACCCATTAAGAACTGAAAAAGTTTCTGCTGCTCCAAGTGTTCGATAAAATCTCTAGTTTCAGCCGTAATAGGTAGGGAAGGAGTCATAGAATTATATTCATCCCAGAGTGACTTTAGTCGAGAATGATACACTGAAATACTAAATGTACCTTGAGAAATGGTATCTATCTCCCGTTGAAGGTTGTAGATCCTCGATCCATTAACCTTATCAAAACGATCCTGCATATCTAACCAAACTTCATGAGCATCACTAGCATAGACAATTCCATTCACCAAATCTGGTGAAACCGTGTTCATAATCCATGTTAAAACAGTGGCATTCACTCGCTCCCATTCTTCCTCTAAATCGAATGTGAATTGAGCTTTGGTACAACTCCCATCGATGAACCCTAGCCTGTGCTTGGCTCGCAATTCAATAACCATGCCTTGCTTCAAACTGAATAGTTCTCAGTTCCTTTGAGCTGTATCGATACGATGACATTTCTAGGGTTATCCGAAGGTTGTAAATACAGAGGATGACGAGGATTGTTGATGTCCAGATGCGCCATGGCTAAGTTTCAGAAAATGGCTTCAGAAAATTGAATTGACTATTTCAAAGTTCGAACTAACTGATTAATCCCTGGCCTCGATCGATCTACTCGAGATCTGATACCATGTAAAATTCCACCATTGTTGGATGGAGAAAGCTCAATGAAGGAATCGAAGGAGATGAGACATTGGCGGGAAAATAAGTTATAACTAATTTTCTGAAAAGAAAGCTAAAACTTTACATGGCCACTGTACACATATATATAGAGTTTTCTTCTTCCCTAACTTCTACAACTAATCTCTAACAACTAATACAACTGTAAAACTCTAATTAATCACGTGTTAATTCCTACAAAGTCTACTTCTGCATTGTCATGTTTACTATCTGGATTTTGAATTGAGAATTTTTAACTTTGAAACTGAGGTTGCAAATTTGCAATACAACTTCCTATGTCATCGGTCTCTGGTGTTGTCTTTAAAAGGTAAATCTTGAATCTGTTGGGTTTTATTAATTAAAACAAAAAGAGGTGTGAATGGAAAATTGTGGAAAAGAAATGAAGGGAAATGGAATTTTGAATTAGTCTCTTTTACAAAGAAACTTTTTCCCTCAATAGATAGGAAGATGAATATTCTTTTGCTTTTATATGGAAGCACTTCTTCTCCCCTCTATCTTCTGCATTGTTTTTCAAAGCAAAACATAAACACTTTGTGTGATTTACTCCGCCAAATGAGTTCGCTGAAGTTCTGTGATTTGAAGTGCCGCTATCATAGAATAGTTATTATGTTTTATCCTGGGAAGAACTAATATGAAACCTCAGGCAACCGTGAGGGGATTAAATTCCCTGAGGATACACGAGAAACTTGTGGGCTCGGAATTTTCTATTTTTGTTTTCTTAAACTAACGTCTTCTGATTTTCTAGTTTCGAATACAGAATACTAACAGAATCTTGATATAGTTAACAAATGTACGATTTAGCTAGGCCTGCAAATTCTCCGTATGTTTTACTTTCTGCTAGTTAGGATTAAATCTGATGTTCGCAAGGAATCTGAGTACTATCAAGCTTAATTCCTTTAGTAGTATCAAATTCCATTAACACTTTAAATTTGTGATATATCAAACTTCAAGAAGATAACAAGGCTAATTGATGACTTGTTATTTGGTAAAAAGAAATGCAAACCAGTATTTACGGTCAAGAAGTAGAGCAAGCAAATAATTCCCTCTGAGGAAGTCGAATTCTCACAATGACTTCAATTATTGGAATACATTTATTTAGTCGGACTAAATATTTATACATCTAGAACGATCGCATACACTTTTTTATTTGTGTTACTGTTTTACCGAAAAAGTGTCAACCTTTTATTAAAACAATTTAATAAGTAAATTAGAGTGTAAATCCTAGTTAAAGCCAATGCCTACTAGATCTGGAGATTCAGCATGTGACTAAGTTAGATCGCGTCGAAGTATATTAAATGTAAGAAAATCGTGCCCAATGATTGTCAATGAATACAATAAAAAGTGTATGAAATAAATGCATATAATGACAATAAATGTAATAAAGAGGAATTTGTCACCCAGTTATTAAGTGACTTGGATGTATCTTCTTCCTGACAACAACGTGGGATGATATGAAATGGGAATGAATAAGAGACCCTCGGATCTTGTGAACAGAAAGGTATACTTAGAACAAAGGAATCCATAAAAAAGACAAGCTTTGTATATTCTTTATGGTCAACTTTACCAGTGCGCTCTTATCAGAAAATTCAAGATCCCTCTTTTTTCTTTATCTCTTTCTATTTATAGGGGATATTCTTAGAAAATCTTAAAGAAGTACAACCGAAAGAATATTCAAATGGAATATTCCTCCGCTCTGCCCTAAACTTATAATACCGTTACTTTCATACGTTCTCTACTCGACCTCGACATTAACTCTCCTAAAGATGACTCCTCATCGCTAAGCTACGGTCAGCTTAAGATTTGACCACATCCATTACAATTGCTAAATTCAATCCAAATTTTGACCAATACAGTTAGTCCCTCCGCTTATTAAGGTCGGTCTCTTGAACGTCCTCGATAAGAGGACTTTTCCTATGATCGTTGAGGTAAATTTTGTTGTGGCGGTTGGATCAAATCGGCTGAGGTCAGGCTGTCAACCATCAGTAGGGCTGCGATTGGTGTAGGTGGCGTAGGATGACGTCATAGCCACACGTGTCATCATTACACGTCTTCCTAATGTAGAGTAGGTACTATTATCACTTCGATTTTTGTGCCAGTGATGGATTTTTACCTCGATTATGATGTCACCCAACCCTATAAATAGATGTGAGGGGTTTCTTGTTTGAAACTTTCACCACTTCCTTCTTTGTAATGACCCGACCAGTCATTTTGCGTTATCGGACCCCGTTTCCCTAAACGAAACTCCCAGGATGTGGTAGAGAGGCATCAGTGTTATTTGATCCAGAATCCACCTATTCCTATGTTTCGGTCTTATTTGCTCATTTTCTGGATGTTCCTCGTGAGTCCTTGGGTTCTCCTATATGTTTCCACTCCTATGGGCGATTCTGTGGTGGTAGACCGGGTTTACCGGTCCTGTATGGTTACATTCTGCGGGTTTGAGACTCGAGCGTATCTCTTATTGCTCGACATGGTTGATTTCGAGGTTATTTTAGGCATGGATAGGCTATCTCCTTATCATGTCGTGCTAGATTGCCATGTCAATACAGTTACTTTAGCCATGCCAGAGTCGCCTAGGCTGGAGTGAAGAGGTTCCTCAATTAGTGCAGCCAGCTGGGTTATTGCATTCATGAAGGCTCGACATATGGCCGAGAAGGGTTGCCTGGCCTATCTTGTATATGTGTGGGACACCACTGATGAGTCACCGACGATTGATTCAGTGCCAGTTGTTCGAGAGTTTGCTGATGTATTTCTTTCAGACCTTCCAGGCATGCCTCCCGATCGTGATATTTATTTCTGCATTGATTTAGCTCTAGGCACCTAGCCTATATCTATTCCTCCGTACCGTATGGCTCTGAAAGATTTAAAGGAGTTGAAGGAGCAGCTTGAGGAGTTGTTTGCTAAGGGGTTCATCAGATCGAGTGTATCACCGTGGGGTGCTCCAATTCTATTCGTGAAGAAGAAGGATGGGTCCATGCGGATGTGTATTGATTACCGCCAGTTGAACAAGGTCAACACTAAGGAAAAGTACCCTTTTCCTCGCATTGATGATTTTTTTGACCAGTTTCAGGGTGCTCGGGTGTTTTCTAAGGTTGATTTGAGATCGGGATATCATCAGTTGAGGATTCGGGCCTCAGATGTTCCGACAACAGCTTTTCGCACGAGGTATGGCCACTATGAGTTCCTGGTAATGTCCTTTGGCTTGACTAATGTCCCAACAACATTTATTGACTTGATGAACAGGGTGTTCAAGCCGTATATTGATTCCTTTGTCATTGTCTTCATTGATGACATTTTGATTTACTCACGTAGCCTGGGGGAGCATGAGCAGCATTTGAGAGTTGTGCTCCAGACTTTGCGAGAATAGACGTTATATGCTAAGTTATCCAAGTGTGAGTTATGGTTGGATTCCGTGGCATTCTTGGGGCATGTGGTATCTGGAAAGGGTATCAAGGTTGATTCTCAGAAGATTGAGGCAGTTCAGAGTTGGCCGTGTCCTACTTCAGCTAAGAGATCAGGAGCTTTTTGGGTCTAGCAGGCTATTATCGCTGATTTGTGGAGGGGTTCTCTTCTATTGCAGCTCCATTGACTAGATTTATTCAGAAGAATGCCTCATTTCGATGGTCCGACGAGTGTGAGGTGAGCTTTCAGAAGCTCAAGGCAGCATTGACCTCAACACCAGTTCTGGTATTACCTTCCGGTTCGGGGATGTATACGGTGTATTACGATGCTTCGCGCATTGGCTTGGGGTGTGTGTTGATGCAGGAAGGGAGAGTTATTTCTTATGCTTCACACCAGCTGAAGTTTCATGAGAAGAATTACCTTATGCACGATCTAGAGTTGGCGGCGATTGTTCATGCTCTTAAGATGTGGAGGCACTACTTGTGTGGGGTGTACTGTGAGGTTTATACAGACCACCACAGCTTGAAACACTTGTTTAACAAGAGGGACCTTAATTTGAGGCAGCGCAGATGGCTTGAGTTGTTGAAGGATTATGATCACATTCTTTATCATCCGGGCAAGGTAAACGTGGTAGCAGATGCCTTGAGAAGGAAGGCAGAGAGTATGGGTAGTTTGGCTTACATTGCAGCAGAGGAGAGACCTCTAGCCTTGGATATTTAGTCCTTGGCTAATCGCCTGGTGAGGTTATACCTTTCATGTCCTCGCCGAGTTTTAGCACATGTGGTTGCTCAGTCTTCGTTATTGGGGGAGATTAAGGCTCGGGAGTTTGATGATCCGTACTTGGGAGAGCTTCGGAAGACAGTGGTTCAGGGTGGTGCCAAGGAGATTACTTTTGACGAGGATGGTGTACTAAGAATTTAGGGTCGTTTATGTGTTCTTAATGTCGATGGCTTGAGAGGGAGGATTCTAGAAGAGGCACACAGTTCTCGATATTTTGTCCATCCTGATGCTACGAAAATGTATCGTGATTTGAAGCAGCATTACTGGTGGAGGCAGATGAAGAAGGACATTGTTGAGTATGTGGCTAGGTGTCTTAATTGCTAGCAGGTTAAGTAAGATCACTAGAGGCTAGGAGGCCTACTTCAGCAGATGCCCATTCCGAAGTGGAAGTGGGAATGCATCACTATGGACATCGTGTTTTGGTTGCCTCGGACTCTATGGAAGGTTGACTCAGTTTGGATCATTGTGGATTGATTGACAAAATCGGCGCATTTCATTCCAGTGGCTACTACATATACATCTGAGAGGTTAGCACAGATCTACATTTGGGAGATAGTCCGGTTGCACGGTGTGCCCGTGTCCATTATATCAGATCGAGGTCCTCAGTTCACTTTGCACTTCTGGAGAGCATTGCATAGTGATATGGGTACACAGATAGACCTCAGCACAGCATTTCACCCTCAAACTGATGGCCAGTCGAAGCGTATAATTCAGATATTGGAGGACATGCTCATGGCATGTATGATTGACTTCAGAGGTCAGTGGGACCAGTTCTTTCCTTTGACTGAGTTTGTTACAATAATAGTTATCAGTCCAGCATCAAGATGGCTCCATTTGAGGCTTTGTATGGTCGGCGATGCCGTTCTCCTATCGGGTGGTTTGAGGATGGCGAGGCTAAGTTATATGGCACCGACCTGGTGAGGGATTCTTTGGAATGGGTGAAGTTGATTCAGGAGAGCTCCGCACAGCACAGTCCAGACAGAAGAGCTACGCGGATCAGAGGGCGCGTGATATATCATTTACAGAGGGAGATAAGGTCCTGTTGAAAGTCTCGCCAATGAAGGGTATTATGAGGTTCAGGAAGAAGGGAAAGCTGAGCCCAAGGTTTATATGTCCCTTCGAGGTGTTGAGGCGAGTTGGGGAGGTTGTTTATGAGCTAGATTTACCTCCCAGTTTGACAGGAGTTCATCTGGTCTTTCATGTATCCATGCTCCGAATGTACCACGCCGACTTCTCTCATGTGGTTGATTTCAACACTATTCAGTTGGATGAGAGGTTGGGCTACGAGGAAGAGCCAGTTGCTATTATTGATAGACAGGTTCGCCAGTTGAGGTCCAAGAGAGTCTCTGCAGTGAAGGTCCAGTGGAGGGGCCAACTAGTCGAGGAAGCAACCCGGGAGTCCGAGAGGACATGCAGAGCAGACATCCACACTTATTCAGCACTTCAAGTATGATTCTAGACCTGTTTGAGGACGAATATTTGTTTAAGTGGTGGAGAATGTAACGACCCGACCGGTCATTTTGCATTATCATACTCCGTTCCCCTAAACAAAAATTCCCATAGCGGCTTATTGTGATTTGTGACTTGCGGGGGTGGGTTGTCCGGATTCGGAAGTGTTTAGGGTAATATTGGAACACTTGGTGTTCTTCAGGTTGGCCTTTAAGGCCAAGTTTGACTTCGGTCAACATTTTGAGTAAACAATCTCGGAATCGAGTTTCGACGGTTCCGGTAGCTTTATATGATGATTTTGGACTTGGGCGTATTTTCGAAATGGGTTTTGTATGACCCGGGAGCGTTTCAGCGCGCAATATTGAAACAAGAGTTTCCTTAAGTTCATATTGTGATTTGGGACGTGTTTTTGTGTTATAGAGGTCCGAACGGAATTCCGAGACCGGGAATAGTTCTGTTATGTCATTTATGACTTGCTTGCAAAATTTGGTGTCATTCCGAGTAGTATGGGTTGGTTCGGTGCATTATTAGCGAATTCAAGAAAACTTAAAGTTCCTAAGTTTGGTTCTAGGGGTTTTGAGGTGTGATTTTGAGTCTTAGCGTTGTTGTGGGTGTTCCGAAGGCTCAAGCGAGTCCGTATTATGATTTGGGACTTGTTGGTATATTTAGATGGGGGCTCGGGTGGGCCCAGGTGACTCTCGGGCACAAAACGAGGCCACAAACCAGCTGAAGCAGTTGCTGGTGCACCTGATCTGGTGTGACCGCAGGTGCGGTTGCCCAGTCGCAGGTGCGTGACCGCTCCTGCATTATCAACCTCGTAGGAGCAACCCCCAGGTGGGTTGCCCAGTTCTCGTAGGTGCGATGCTGTAGGTGCGGACTACTGCCCACAGGTGCGAGCCCAGGCCCTTGTCCCATTTTTCCGCAGGTGCGAGCTATTTCTCGTAGGTGCGAGATTGCAGGTGCGGTCGTCGAGTCGTAGGTGCGGAAACCCCTATAGGCAGTAAGGTCTTCAAATACGGGATTATCCCTTTTTTTTACTCCATTTTCTTCCACCATAGACGATTTTGAGATCTGGAAAACAGTCCCACGACCTAGCAACTAAAAGGTAAGTGAATTCTATCCTAAAATTAGTTAATGCATGAATTCCTAGTTGAATTTGACTACCTAATTAGTGGAAAATTAAGGAGTTGGGTAGTAACCTAGGGCTTTCGAGAATTTAGATAACTTCCCGTGAATTGGCTATGAAATCATACAAAAATCATATATCAATGATCTTTAATTTATGGGCGAGTGTTTCCTTCGAAATTTTTTGGAATCCGAGCATGCGGGCCTGGGGTTGGATTTTGGATTTCTTCAAGAATGATGAATTTGACTAAGTAGTAGGAGAATTCCATGCTGTGAATATAATTTGATATATTTACGTAACATTTGATTAGTTTTGAGTCCTTGGGTGACGAGTTTGGAGTTTTGGGCGCATTCTTGACCCGGGGAGTAGGTTCGACACGAGGTGAGTCTCCTTTCTAACCTTGTAAGAGGGAACTGTCCCCCTAGGTGATTTAAATGGCTATGTGCTAATGTTTGTGGGGGCTACGTACGCACAAAGTGACGAGAGTCCGTACGTAGCGACTATTGTTGTTATGTCCGGGTAGTTAGGCCTACACCATGGCTTATATGTTTCCTTGAAATGCGCTATATGCTTAATGAATTAATGTTACATGCGGCTTGTTTCCCTGAGATACATGAAATTTGAGAAATTTTAAGGAATTTTTCACGAAAAGCAATTTATAAAGAATAAATGTGTGGATTGTGTGTGCATGTGACTGCTTCGCAATTTACATTCCGCGAGCGGAGTGTTGTTTCCCCCACTCTCATGGGAGCGGGTCGTACGCCATGACGAGATTGAAAGATATATTATGGTTCGGGCCGTTCGACCCTCGGCAGTGCACATATATGATCATTATGATGGCTCAGGCCGGTTGTCCTTATCTTGTATGCGCATACTAAATTGTTAATGATTCTTTTATGGATATTGAGTGGTTAGATATTTTAAAGTAAATAAAAAAAAGAGTAATAATGAAGTAGTAATTGTATATTTACTTCTAGTATTTATTTGAATTACTGTTATTTTTAATGTTTACTGTTTTATCATCCTCGTATGTCTGTTATTGATATTATATCTTGTTTAATCATTTTATTGGACCTTAGTGAGTGTCAAGTCGACCTCTCGTCACTACTTCTTCGAGGTTAGGCGGGATACTCACTGGGTACATATTTGTTTATATACTCATCCTATGCTTCTGTACTTAATTGTACAGGTTCTGAGGCTGGTGCATCTGGTTATTATACCGGAGCTCGATTCTGATCATAGTTGGACCTGACTTCACGGTGAGTTGCTTCTCCTGACGATCCTCGGCATCACCATGGAGTTTCTTTTGCTTATTTCCCGTCTATTTCTTTCAAACAGTGGGATTGTATATTATATCTTTTGTATATTCTGTTAGTATGCCTGTAGGACTTGTGACACTAGTTACTGGCACACACATGGTAGTTATTATGGATTTCAGGTCTGTATATATATTGGCTCATGCCTACTTATGACCCCTTTTGATTAAAACTGGCTAATTATCCTTTTCGATTTATGTTTTAAGCTTTTAAAACTTGGT
Organism: Nicotiana paniculata; assembly: GCA_005239505.1. Lineage (NCBI taxonomy): Eukaryota > Viridiplantae > Streptophyta > Magnoliopsida > Solanales > Solanaceae > Nicotiana > Nicotiana paniculata. Next base: position 51,055 of record ML350167.1, on the reverse strand, counting down.
ATATGTTGAAATGTTTAATCAAACAAGAAAGAACCCTTAGAAAAATGAGTTTTGGCTTGGCTGACCTATTGTTGGACTTCCTCATGACCTGAGTTAGGATTTTGGGTCGTGACATTCTTTGTAAGCATACTTTTCTTCTGTGGTCTTCTTCTCCATTTCTTGCAATTTCTTCACCTTCAGTTTCCGATTTCTTTCCCAGTCAATATCTTGTTTCTCTTACTTTGTTGTACACACCTTACTGTATCGGTATGTCAACTTCTCCTCATACTTATGATAAAGTTTCCGATGCCACTCCTTTATCGGTGGTCATTCCTCCCATCGGTGAGGAAACCATGGCTGAGGAGGAAGGCAGCTTCCCCACCGTAGAGGAAGTCATTCCTAAAAATCCTACGGTCATGAACGACTTTCCTAAAGAGCCTACTCCTGCTCCAGCTCCTGCCCCTGCTCCTGCTCCTGAGCTTTTTGAGACGGGGACAGATGAAATAACCGACTTGCGATCTAAATATCGCATCCCTCCTCACGTCAAAATTATACCGGTGGGGGGGGGAGATATAATACAGGTTCATCGTCTAGGGTTCTGTGCCTTTTATGTATATCCATTCCTGATTGGCTATTCTCTTCCTCTCCCCCGATTAGCGGAGGAATTTTGCCGCTTCTACGGCATTTGCCCGGCACAGCTCTCCCCTTATTTATATAAGGTTTTCCTGATACTGGCTAAGTATGCGGAACTAGTCGGCTGTGAGATCGACATCCACCACCTGTTGCATCTGTTCTCGCCTAGATTTTTTAGGGGCACTTTGATACACTTACGGCATCGCAGAACGAAGGGATTGGTGGTCGGGATGGATGATAGAGCAAATCGGCTGTTCTGGCGCAAATACTTCTTCGTCAGAACCGATCACCTAGTGGCAGACCCGACCGAGTTCCCTAAGAAGTGGAATTACAATCGTAAGTATCTCGTCATACCTTTTAACATTTTCTCTTTATTTCCTCTTTTCCTCTCGCTCTTCTACCTACTCACAATTTCCATGTTTTCAGTTGTTAGGTGTTCTCCTTCCCTCGTCTTGGATATAGAGGATTGGGTGACTCGCGTGTTACCCCACACCATGGGGATCCGCGACTGGGTGGCCTTCCATAAGCGTTTCGGGCCTAGGACTTCATCTTGTAAGTGTTACTAATTTCCTACATAGCTTCGTTCTCTATCGTCCTTTGACTTGACCTCTCTTTATTGCTAGGTCGGTAGGTTTCCAAAAAGATGAAGGCTCCCGTGCTTGCCTTTTGTCAAACGGTGACCTCGGCCGCGTTGGAGTTCGCTCTAGTCGAGTCTGTGTTGATACCCGATTTTTCCCTCATATATTTCAAATATACATATATACTTTCAAAAGAGTGCATATGCATCATCATTTGATTCATAAATACATACAAATATTTTTCCTAATTTTTTCCACCACCAGAGGATCCTACTATAGAGGAGCAAGGTGAGGTGCCCCCAGTAGGTCCTACTCCAGTGGACTTTATGACGGCGCCAGGCTTCCAGGAGATCATGGGCCGTATGATGCGGTTTATTAACACTATGTCCCAGGCTGGTTTATTTCCAGCAGATCTTTTCACATCTCAGGCGGGAGGGGGCCCAGACTCCTACCGCCCAGGCTGGAGGTCAGGCAACAGCATTACATCATACCCCGGTTACACTGCCCGTGGGTGGGGTCTAGCCTGTAGCAGCGACACCTGAGGCTAGACCAGCTGCGGGCGGTGATCCACATAAGTTATTAGATAGATGGACTCGATTGCACCCTCCAGTCTTCGGGGGTGAGCGAGGCGAGGATGCCCAGGATTTTGTTGACAGGTGCAGGGACAGGCTGCACAATATGAGGATATTAGAGTCCCATCGAGTGGACTTCACTACCTTCCAGTTAGAGGGCAGAGCTCGCAGATGGTGGCAGTCCTATATACTCAGTCGGCTAGCAGATTCTCCTCATATCACTTGGGACCAGTTCACTCAGATATTTCTAGACAGGTATATCCCACCCTCTAAGAAGGAAGAGCTGCGATATCAGTTTGAGCAGGGACAGATGACAGTGACAGATTATGAGGCTAGATTCTCATAGTTGTCTCGCCACGCACTAATGATATTACCTACTGATGCCGAGAGAGTATGGAGATTTGTAGCAGGGCTGCACTCCGGTATTAGGGACAACATGGCCCGAGAGGTGGAGATGGGGACTCCCTATCAGCTAGTGGTCGAGATAGCTCGTCGGATTGAGGGCTATCGATCGAGAGCCAGAGAGCAGGGTCAGCAAGACAAGAGAGCTAGATTCTCCAGGGATTTCAAAGGTGCCCCAGTTAGGGGCAGAGGTAAGCCCAGTAGGCCTCCATATTCAACACCCCCACCACCTCCTCGAGGTGTTCCAGCGAGGCCTCATTTCAGCGCCATGCCAGAGCGATCCTATCGCCCTCCAGCCATTCATCGTTCACCCAGTGGTTATTCCAATTATCCGAGATCCCCCAGTCCCTACTTCACTGCTATGCCAGAGAGTGCACATCGCTCTCCGACCATTCAGGATTCCTCTCCGGGGCAGCAGGCTATGATACCTAGAGGTTTTTATGAGTGTGGGGATCCAGGTCATATGAAGAGGCATTTTCCCGGGTTTCGGGGAAAAGCAGTGCAACAGGATTATCAGCCTATGGGTCTAGCACCAGTCGTCGGGCGACCTAGAGGTGGGGGACAGGTCGGCAGGGGTCGTCCTAGAGGTGGAGGCCAGTCAGGCGGAGGTCAGCCAACTCCTTTCATTCTAGCGGGGCTCAGTCTTCCGGTGCTCCAGCTAGATTCTATGCTATTTCGGCCAGATAAGATGCAGTGGCCTCAGATGCCATGATGACAGGTATTATTACAGTATGTGGTAGAGAGGCATCGGTGTTATTTGATCCAGGATCCACCTATTCCTATGTTTCGATCTTATTTGCTCATTTTCTGGATGTTCCTCGTGAGTCCTTGGGTTCTCCTATATGTGTGTCCACTCCTGTGGGTGATTCTGTAGTGGTAGACCGGGTTTACCGGTCCTATATGGTTACATTCTGCGGGTTCGAGACTCGAGCGGATCTCTTATTGCTCGACATGGTTGATTTCTAGGTTATTTTAAGCATGGACTGGCTATCGCCTTATCATGTCGTGCTAGATTGCCAGGCCCAAACAATTACTTTAGCCATGCCAGAGTCTCCTAGGCTGGAGTGGAGAGGTTCCTTAGTTAGTGCAGCCAACCGGGTTATTTTATTCATGAAGGCTCGACATATGGTCGAGAAGTTTTGCCTGGCCTATCTTGCTTATGTGCGGGACACCATTCTCGAGTCACCGATGATTGATTCAGTGCCAGTTGTTTGAGAGTTTGCTGATGTATTTCCTCCAGACATTCCGGGCATGCCTCTGGATCGTGATATTGATTTCTGCATTAATTTAGCTCCAGGAACCCAGCCTATATCTATTCCTCCATATCGTATGGCTCCTAAAGAGTTCAAGGAGTTGAAGGAGTAGCTTCAGGAGTTGTTGGCTAAAGGGTTCATCAGACCGAGTGTATCGCCGTGGGGTGCTTCAGTTCTATTCGTGAAGAAGAACGATGGGTCCATGCGGATGTGTATTGATTACCGCCTGTTGAACAAGGTCACCATTAAAATGAAATACCCTTTGCCGCGCATCGATGATTTGTTTGACCATTTGCAGGGTGCTCGGGTGTTTTCTAAGATTGATTTGAGATCGGGATATCATCAGTTGAGGACTCGGGCCTCAGATGTTCCAAAGACAACTTTCGCACGGGGTATGGCCACTATGAGTTCCTGGTAATGTCCTTTGGATTGACTAATGCCCCAACAACATTTATGGACTTGATGAACAGGGCGTTCAGGCCGTATATTGATTCCTTTGTCATTGTCTTCATTGATGACATTTTGATTTACTCACGTAGCCTGGGGGAGCACGAGCAGCATTTGAGAGTTGTGCTCCATACTTTGCAAGAACAGAAGCTATATGCTAAGTTCTCCAAGTGTGAGTTCTGGTTAGATTTCGTGGCATTCTTGGGGTATGTGGTATCCGGAGAGGGTATCAAGGTTGATCCTCAGAAGATTGAGGCACTTCAGAGTTGGCCGCGTCCTACTTCAGCTACAGAGATCAGGAGATTTTTGGGCGTAGTAGGCTATTATCGCCGATTTGTGGAGGGGTTATCTTCTATTGCAGCTCCATTGACTAGATTGAATCAGAAGAACGCCCCATTTCGATGGTCCGACGAGTGTGAGGTGAGCTTTCAGAAGCTCAAGGCAGCATTGACATCAGCACCAGTTATGGTATTTCCTTCCGGTTCGGGGATGTATACAGTGTATTGCGACGCTTCACGCGTTGGCTTAGGGTATGTATTGATTCTGGAAGGGAGAGTTATTGCTTATTCTTCGCGCCAGCTGAAGGTTCATGAGAAGAATTACCCTGTGCACAATTTAGAGTTGGCGGCGATTGTTCATGCTCTTAAGATTTGGAGGCACTACTTGTATGGGGTGTCCTGTGAGGTTTACACAGACCACCACAGCTTGCATCACTTGTTTAAGCAGAGGGACCTTAATTTGAGGCAGCGCAAATGGCTTGAGTTGTTGAAGGATTATGATATCACCATTCTTTATCATCCGGGCAAGGCAAATGTGGTAGCAGACGCCTTGAGCAGGAAGGTAGGGAGTATGGGTAGTTTGGCTTACATTGCAGCAGAGGAGAGACCTATAGCCTTGGACATTCAGTCCTTGGCTAATCGCCTGGTGAGGTTAGACCTTTCATAGCCTCGCCGAGTTTTAGAGCAAGTGGTTGCTCAGTCTTCGTTATTGGGAGAGATTAAGGCTCGGCAGTTTAATAATCCGTACTAGGCAGAGCTTCGGAACATAGTGGTTCAGGGTAGTGCCAAGGAGGTTACTATTGGCGAGGATGGTGTCCTGAGAGTTCAGGTCCATTTATGTGTTCCTAATGTTGATGGCTTGAGAGGGAGGATTCTAGAGGAGGCACACAGTTCTCGGTATTCTGTCCATCCTGGTGCTATGAAGATATATCGTGGTTTGAAGCAGTATTACTGGTGGAGGCGGGTGAAGAAGGACATTGTGAAGTATGTGGCTCGGTGTTTTAATTGCCAGACGGTTAAGTATGAGCACTAGAGGCTAGGAGGCCTACTTCAGCAGATGCCCAATCTGGAGTGGAAGTGGGAACGCATCACTATGGACTTCGTGGTTGGGTTGCCTCGGACCCTACGGAAGGTTGACGCGGTTTGGGTCATTGTGGATTGATTGACCAAATCGACGCATTTCATTCCAGTGACTACTACATATACTTCTGAGAGGTTGGCACAGATCTACATTCGGGAGATAGTGCAAGGTGTGCCGGTTCCATTATATCAGATCGAGGTCCTCAGTTCACCTCGCACTTCTGGAGAGCATTGCATAGTGTGATGGGTACCTAGATAGACCTCAGCACATCATTTCACCCTCAGACTGATGACCAGTCGGAGCGTACAGTTCAGATATTGGAGGACATGCTCAGGGCATGTTGATTGACTTCGGAGGTCAGTGGGACCAGTTCTGGCCTTTGGCCGAGTTTGCTTACAATAATAGTTATCATTCCAGAATCGAGATGGCTCTATTTGAGGCTTTGTATGGTCGGCGATGTCGTTCTCCTATCGGGTGGTTTGAGCCTGGCGAGGCTAAGTTATATGGCACCGACCTTGTGAGGGATGCTTTGGAGAGGGTGAAGTTGATTCAGGAGAGGCTCCGCACAGCACAGTCCAAACAGAAGAGCTACGCGGATCAGAGGGCGCGTGATGTATCATTTAGGGAGGTAGATAAGGTCCATTTGAAAGTCTCGCCAATGAAGGGTATTATGAGGTTCGGGAAGAAGGGCAAGTTGAGCCCAAGGTTTATAGGTCCCTTCGAGGTGTTGAGGCGAATTGGGGAGGTTTCTTATGAGCTAGCTTTGCCTCCCAGTTTGTCAGGAGTTCATCTGATCTTTCATGTATCCATGCTCCGGAGGTACCGCGCCGACTTCTCTCATATGGTTGATTTAAGCACTATTCAGTTGGATGAGAGGTTGGGCTACGAGGGGGAGCCAGTTGCTATTATATAGACAGGATCGCCAGTTGAGGTCCAAGAGAGTCTCTGCGATGAAGGTCCAGCGGAGGGGCCAACTAGTCGAGGAAGCGACCTGAGAGTCCGAGGAAGACATGCAGAACAGATATCCAAACTTATTTATCACTTAAGGTATGATTCTAGACCCGTTCGAGGACGAACATTCATTTAAGAGGTGGAGAATGTAACGACCCGGCCGGTTGTTTTGCGTTATCGAACCCTGTTCCCCTAAACAAAACTTCCCATAGCGGCTTATTACGATTTATGACTTGCGGGGGCGGGTGGTCCAAGATTCAGAAGTGTTTAGAGCAGTATTGGAACACTTGGTTCCTTCAGGTTGACCTTTAAGGTCAAGTTTGACTTCGGTCAACATTTTGAGTAAACGACCTCGGAATCGAGTTTCGACGGTTCCAGTAGCTTCGTATGATGATTTCGGACTTGGGCGTATGTTTGGAATGGGTTTTGTATGACCTGGGAGTGTTTCGGCTCCCAATATCGAAATAAGAGTTTCCTTAAGTTCATATTGTGATTTGGGACGTGATTTTAGTGTTATTCATGTCTATATTCATCTATGCTACTGTTCTTATCTATATTCTGTCGATATTTGTTTTCCTAAAAAAAATTAAGGTTTATTTTGTTTTTCTTCAAATCTGATTCTTTATTGATTCTATGTGTACCGCTTCCTTATTTGTGTTTAATTTTACAATTTTCCTTGTTCACTCGATTCAATCTCTGATACTATATAAACCCCTCCCCTTTCCCCTTTACGACAGCGCTAGAATCACGGCAACCCCACTAAGGAATTTAAGATTTGGCTCTGTGTTATCTTGTTCTATTTCTAGTTTTGGCTGGCTAAACGCCAAGGCCAAATATTCTGGGTTCTCGACTATTGTGGTGTTATTATTTCTTTTCTTGCCTAACTGGTGAGTTAATATCCCTTTGCCATTTTATTTCTATGACTATGTGACCAGTGTTTATGATCCAGCATGTTTAAAGTTTATTTTGAGCATGATTCTGCCAATTTCATGTTTATATGAGTTTCTTCAGTTCTCTAATTACTACTAAGTTTTGAGACTGGTTGTTTTGAATAATATGGATCCTCTTAGGGATTAGCTTAATGTCTTCTAATTTTTTTCCTGTATATTATTTTGCTAGTTCTGGACTTTCCCTGAATTTAGCAATCTTTAGGGTAATACTAGGATATTTATCAGTTCACTTGTTCTGAATCTTTGCAAAGTCTGTATTGTTATGTATGGTCAGTATTAAGCCCTTTTCTGTCACTAATGTACCCTGATAACTTGTCCTTTAGCATGTCCTTAATTCGTTTGGATTCCATATGATTATTTGACTTTTGCTTTTATAGCATGTCTAAATATCCTTTTGTAAATAAAACAAGGTTTTTCTTAATGCTAGCATGTCCACTCAGACTAATTAGTCCTTGTAGACTTTAACTTATTAAGTACTATGTATTTGAGCATGAAAAACTTTGCAAATCTTGCCAATTTGTTTTCTTAGATCCTTCAATGCAATTCTGCCTATATGTTCAAACCTTTCTGTATACTATTCTGTGTTTTAAACTTTGTTATGTTGGCTTCCTAAAACCAAATATGTTTTAAAATATGTCTCTTAACTAATGCCTCCTTCTATGTGCTGCTTATTACACCTTAAATTCCCATTCTTAGGTCCTTTAGGTTCTGTCCTTAACCTCCCCAGTGTGAGCACTGCTCGGGGTCCATGTGAGACCCTTGTGAATTCTAACACACTGGGGTTTGGTTTCTGAGAATTTATTCTCTAGTGTGAGCATTTCCCTGGGTTCTTGAAGCCCTTGGGAACATTGACACACTAGAGATTTGGGATTTTGTGTGCTATGGGTGAATCCTTCACCACTGATTGTTCTGTACTTGTGAGAATGAGCCTTGGAGCTATTATGGGTCGAAGGCCTGGGTTGCCCAGGTGTATTTTGGTCTGTTGCAGGCTCTCAATAGCTTATTTTATTCTGTAATTCATTCATTAACCTGGTCTAAATAATTTTGTAACAAACAATTCTGGGGTATTTAGTAAAAATTGGGAAGGGTTTCTTATTTTTCACTTGCAAAGTCAGGTAGAAATCTTGCCTATAGGGTCTCTATTTGTGTTTTTGGTTCTTCTTATAAGTTCCATATCATGTTTGTTGAAATTGTATAGGTTCTATATTGTGTTTACATACTAGAAATCGTGCCTATAGGACTAACGTTGTGATCTGTTGGAAATCCTGCCTTTAGGTGTATCAATTTGTCCAGTAATTGTGTGTTAGCAATCATGCCTATAGGACCAATACTTGGTTTAATTGTTTTCTAGCTCAATGTGTATAAATTCCTGCTCATATGCTGCTTAATGATAGAAATCATGCCTATAGGATTAAAATCAGGTCAATTCTAGAAATCATGCCTATAGGATTTTTAAAAGTTCAACTCTAGAAATCATGCCTATAGGATTAAAATCAGTTAAATTCTAGAAACCATGCCTATAGGGTTAAAATCAGCTCAATCCTAGAAATCATGCCTATAGGGTTGTAATTAGAACACTTGTAGAAATCATGCCTATAGGATTCTATTAACTAATTCTGAATACAATTATCACTGTCAATCACCTAGGGAACATGCCTACAGGATTAAATAATAATTTTGGACTTATGCTTGTGATTTGTTGTTATTCATTATCGTATGAACGTCCAGATACAGCACTGAGCTAAAATCAGTAGGCAAAATATACATGTAGGTTCTAATACTCGCATTAAGAAACTGATTCTACATACGACTGCCTGCCTGTTCAACTTCACATAGATATCCCACCAATAGGACTCTACGATTAATAAAACCTGTTAATTAGTTGTGTGTATTTGTTGTTTATATGTGGAAGTTAATTTGAGCCCATATCTGTCTTTATTTTAAAAGTCCTAATTGTTTTGCTTGTCGCCTAGTATTTTACAATTTTGAGAAACTTAGGCCTAGTCTTGAACCATCCTATATAGAGGTCCCAATACCTCCAGGACCTTAGGTAAGGGACGGGTAGTGCACGCATAGGACATGAGTTTAGAATCAACTAGAGCGCTTTAGGTAAAATCTCAAAGATAGAAATCGGGTAGCAGGAGATGATAGTATGTGCCTGCTGAATAATATGAGTAACACCCCCGTCTTGGGGGAGTTACGAAGTATTATTTATGTTGCACGGGGTGATCCTATAGGCTAAAAAATTTAGGATCCCCCATCCCTATTAAATAGTTTCTTTGCTTTCTTAGACTAATTCGCATAACTTAAGTTCGTCCAGGACCAACTGTTGTGCACCTCGAGGGGTTCCTAACACCTTCCCCTCAAGGTAATTTGAGCTCTTACCCGATCTCTAGTGATGCAAACTGGTATAATCTGAGTTATTTGTTATAGGTTCCCTAAGGCACCTATAACATAGCGGCACTTGATGATTATCTGCGCTCTTCCTATATTACCTTTTTTTAATTTGGAAAGTCTTATTTACGGTTAAACTAGTCGATTAGCGATGTAGTCGACGGTTCCGTGCTTTTCCCCCTCAAGTTGTCCGCTTGGGGGTACTAGTCTAGACTTTTATAGAAACCTTACTCTGATAATAACTGTACATGCATCATGATCAAACCTAGCATGGGTTAATATGTTGTCTTCATAATAACCCTCTAAGAAAAACCATGTCCAAAGCCCACCGGGATTTCCATAATCCCAACGGGCATAACCACGATATGTGCATTATTTGGAGAAACAAATGTCGATATGTTAATACTTAATGTGCAAATAGTCGAAATATACAACCGTTATTACTGGATTGGTGGGAAAACAATTTGCCAAGCGACAAAAATCACGTGAAAAGGGTTCTCGAAAACTTATCCTCCTCATTAGACATCCAGCCCAATAACATGCTGATCGAGGAAGCTACCATGTTCTGGGACGCAGAAAGGGTTGTATTCCATTTTGTCAATATAGAAATGATTCATCTCTTGGAGGTGAGGTCGGGCTCTTCGCCAGCTGTGGAGGCGGATCTTACGACAGGTGATGTTATGGAGAAAAGGTCCTCTAGGGTTAAGGGGGCTCACAGTGGTGAAGATCTCGTGCGGGCTGTTGGAGGTGGTTCCTCATCGGCGGCCATAAGAGGTAGCGATGTGCCTGCAGGGGATGTCGATTCTGGCTCTGACATTAAACCTGAGAAGGTAAATATTTCCACGGAGAGAGCTACTCGTATGGAGGTGAGGACGGAAGGTCCTAATCGGCACATAGTCATTCCCCTAAATTAAAACTTCTTGGTCGACTCTGAACGGGTGGCGTCGTCCTTTACTCCATTGTGTGCGAAGGCAGAAAATGAAACATTGCAGACGCTGAATGGTACTGACTTGTCTGTAGGCATATCGGGCATGGCTTTGCGGGTGAATTTTCACCTCTTTTCTCCTGAACTTTTATGTGTTTCGTATCACTTTACTTTGGCTGAATTGTCTTCCCTTGCACGTCAAACTCTTATCCTGGAGATCGAGTGCGACCATCGAGAGGAGAAGAGGGTTACTCACTACAGGAGGATGGAGTCTAAGTATAGAGAGTACCGTATCAGGTATCGGAACATGTTTAGGAGCATTGGCGAGGATGGCCAATTTTGAGAGTTGTGCGATGAGATTCGGAGGAGGGACGAAGAGCTGAAGTAGAAAAATGAGGAGATTATGAGAGCCATTAGCCGATGCAGCGTGTTGAAGGAGATGATGAGTTCTAAGGAAGATGAACTTGAATTGAGTAAAGGGGTAATGGTCGAGAATGCAGATCTCCAGGCACACGTGGCGTCCTTGAAGGTTGAGCTCGAGTAAAGCGAGTCCAGGGCCACCGACTTGAGGGCAGAATTGAGCACTAGGGTCGCAGAGCTGAATCTAGCTGATAGGACAAGGATGGCCGCAGTGTCAGAGACAGCAACTTGGGCGAGTAACCTGCATGTTTGTAGGTCCGAGCGCGCCAGTGAGGCGGAGACATCAACACTCATGGTGGTGAGGTTGGAGGAGCAGGTTGGGATTTATTTGGAGGGGGGTTATCTGGGCTGAATGTGCAGATCGTCATCCTGAAGGCCGAGAAGGAATAGTTGTCCCAACCATCTACTTCTCAAGCTTCCGCCGATCTAAGTGTATCGCGGGAGTTATACGATATGTGGGTTCATGATGAGGCCCAACTTAATGTGTAAAAGTCTTTGAGGGCTTCCGGGAAGGTTTCTGAGGAAGAGCTTGCAGGCGTTCGTGTCAAGGCATGGGCAGCTCGTGAAGCTTATGGGTATGAGCCTAGTACACCAGGCGGGGGACAATGATGATGACGTCGTGGATGGGCTTGCCTTTGATCCTTGGTATGATGAAGAGTATGTTGACGGGGATAATGCGGTGTGAAGCCTTTGTACATAACTTTTTCTTGTTTTTTTATTTTTGTGAGGGCATCCTCGAGCCCTTTGTAAAAAGTAATGTAATCCAACAATTGAAATGGATTGATGTTAACTTTTTCTTTTTTTTTTGTTTGATATGATGTTGCTTTTGCCGAGGTCAAGTGTAGAGTAATTCAAGCGATGTTGAATGTAAAGTGATTCGAGCGAGGTCGAATGTAAAGTTTAGAATGTAGAATGATTTGGAGTTGTTCAAAAATGTTGCATGCTGCTTTGTTTATTCATTCATTGGAGAATATTACATGTTTGTTTCGTACATACATTTGAGGAGTTGTTATTTACCTAGTCCCTTCATCGTTCGTCCTGGAGTAGTGGTCGATAGACGGAGTGATGAATCGCATGCTTGAACTTTGAGACGTCCCCTTCATCGCCTCATTAAAAACCTGCCTGTAAAACCCAATAGGGATAAAACCCAAGTGAGGGAAAAAGAGTACGACTTGGAGGATGTCTGTTTTCAGAAGTTGAAGTATTTAAGGTGGGAGATGTTCCAATTGTTTGGTAGTAGCTTTCTCTCCATTGTTTCTAGCTGGAATGATCCTTTGTTAGCTGTTGTTGTGATTTTGTATGGTCCGTCCCTGTTGGTTCCTAGTTTAACTTCTCTTGGGTCTTTGCTTGCCTATGTTTTGGCCTTGAGTACATATTCCCCGACTTTGAGTGGTTTGACTTTGGCGTTTTTGTTGTAATACCGTTCTGCTTGTTGTTTTTGGGCTATCATTTTTATGTAAGACATATCTCTCTACTCTTCTGCTTCGTTGAGGTCTTGCTTTTGGTTCTCTTTGTTGCTTGGTCCTCTCTCATTGGAGTATCTTAAGCTTGGATCCCCGACCTCGACTGGTATCACTGCGTCAGTCCCATAGACTAATGAATATGGCATTTCTCCTGTGCTCGTTTTTGGCGTGGTGCGATATGCCCATAGAACTTCTGGTTGTAGTTATGGCCATAGTCCATTGGCGTATTCGAGTTTCTTCTTCATGATGTTTAATATTGTTTTGTTGGAGGATTCAGCTTTGCTGTTTCCTGCAGGGTGATATGGCGTGGAGAGTAATCGCTTGATGTGCCATTTATCAAAGAATTCGACAGTCTTTCTCCCGATGAACTGTGGTCCGTTATCACAGCTGATTTCTTTGGGGATGTCGAAGCGACATATGATGTTCCTCCATATGAATGTGATAACTTCCTGTTCGTATATTTGGGCGAACACACCTGCTTCTACCTATTTGGAAAAGTATTCAATTAATACCAAAAGGGAACGTACATTACCTCATCCTTCTGGAAGTGGTCCAACGATGTCCATTCCCCATTTTATGAATGGCCATGGCGATGTGACTGAGTGGAGGTGTTCGCCCCCTTGGTGTATCATAGGGAGGTATTTTTGGCATTGCTCCCATTTTTTGACGAAGTCGGCGGCTTCTTTCTTCATGGTGGGCCAATAATAGCCTGCTCATATGAGGCATCTGACAAGGGATCGATTGCCGGTATGGGAACCACAGTGGCCTTCATATACTTCCTCAAGGACGCGCCTTGTTTGGTTCGGTACTAGGAATTTCACCAAGGGACCGCCAAACGTTCTTTTGTATAGGTCGTTGTTGATGATGCTATATCCGGCCGCCTGCATTCGAAGCTTTTTGGCTTCTTTTTGCCTGATGGGAGTATTCCCTCCTGAAAATACGTTATTAATACGGTTGCGCATGTCCCAAGTTAAGTTTACGGAGTGTACCTGAAGTTGATCTATTGACGAGTGGAGTAGGGTGACCATGTTCTCCTTCCCACATGCTTTTGGTTGCTGCTGATAATTTAGCAAGGCCGCCTGCCTCGATGTTTTGAGCTCGAGGTATTTGATCGAGTTGGAATTTATCGAATTCTAGCAGTAGTTTATGAATTTATGCTTGGTACTTTTGTAGCCTCTGCTCCTTAATTTGGTAAGTCCTTGTGACTTGGTTGACGACGAGTTGTGAGTCTCATCGAAGGACGACTCGTCGTGCTCTATACTTGAAAGCTAGATTTAGTCATGCAATCATGGCCTCGTACTCGGCCTCGTTGTTAGTCATATCATGGCATCGTATGGACTGGCGGATGACTTCTCATGTTGGGACCTCGAGTACGAGTCCCAGTCCAGAACCCGACTCGTTAGAGGTGTCATCGGTGTACAGGATTCATAAGTCGGGTAAGTTGGGAGAGGTGCGAGAAGATTCCTGGTCGACCTCAGGCATTATCTTGGCGCTGAAGTCGGTGACAAAGTCGGCTAGTACTTGCGACTTTATCGCCATTCGCGACTGATATGTGATATCCTGCTCACTCAATTCTATGGCCCAATTGACCAATATCCCTGACAGTTTGGGCTTATGTAGAATGCTTCTTAGGGGGAAGGTCATGACCACCGATATGGGGTGATATTAGAAATAGGGTCTAAGCTTCCGTGCAGCTATGACCAATGCCAGAGCCAACTTTTCGAGGTGGGGGTACCTCGTTTCGGCATCGACCATGGTTTTGCTAATATAATAAATTGGAGACTACGTACCTTTATTTTCGCGGACCAGCACTGCACTTACTGCGACCTCTGATACGGCCAAGTGTATCAGGAGGCGTTCATCGGGTTCAGCTTTGTCGAGTAGTGGAGGCGAGGACAAATATGCCTTTAGTTCCCTTAAGGCCTCGATGCATTCTGAATTCCACTGGAGCCTATTGTCTTTCTTGAGAATGTTGAAAAATTTCTGGCATCTATTAGAGGATCACGAGATGAATCTCGACAGGGCGGCTATACTACCGATCAATTTTTGTACTTGTTTCTTGTTGGTCAGCACTTCAGGTATTCCTTCGATAGCTTTGATCTGGTCGGGGTTGATTTCAATGCCTTTTTGCGAAACTGGGAAGTCGATGAACTTGCCCGAGGTTATGCCGAAAGCACACTTCTCGAGGTTTAGCTTCATGTTGTAACGCTTTAGTGTATTGAAGGACTCTTTCAGGTGGTCGATATGATCTTCTTTCTTTTTGGATTTGACCAACATATCGTCTATGTATACTTCATTGTTTTGCCGAGCTAGTCCTTAAACATCTTAGTGACCAGCCTTTGATAGGTTGCTCCTGCGTTTTTCAACCCGAATGGCATGACTCTATAGCAGTACATCCCATGATGAGTTATGAAAGTTGTATTTTCCTGGTCCTCCTCCTCTATGAGGATTTGGTTATATCCCAAATAGGCGTCCAAGAAGTTTAACAACTCGTGCCCTGTTGTTGCGTCGATGAGCTGGTCAATGTGCAGCAACGGAAAAGAGTCTTTTGGGCATGCTTTGTTTAGGTTTGTGAAATCCGCACACATGCACCATTTACCATTTTTCTTATTTACCATGACCACGATGGCGACCCATTGGGGGTATTTGGACTCTCTGATGGAGCCGTTGGCGAGTAGCTTTTCCACCTCACCGCGTATGGCCTCGTTCATTGTGGCGTTGAATTTTGTTCTTATTTGTCGTACTGATGGGTAGAATGGATCTACGTTCAACTTTTGAGTGGAAATTTCTTTCGGGATACCTGGCGTATCTGCATGGGAGAAAGCGAATAGATTTGCATTGTTAGTCAAAAATTTATGAAATTTACTTGGTTCGGAGAGTTTATGGCTGATGTAAGCCTTTTGGCTATGGTCATTTTTGACTATTTGGACGGGGTCGAGGTATTCTACCGTTGATCCTATAGCCTCCACGATGTTGGGGTCCAGACATCTTTGTGTTCATAGGGTTTGGGCCCTGACTTTGGTAATTGCTATGCTTCTGAGCCCGTTCCCTTTAACTGTATTGTATATGTACAGTCTTGGGCGATGCAATAGCATTCTTGGGCCGTGCACTGTTCGCTTCGTATGCTTAATATCCCCCACGGATTAGGGAACTTGATTACTTGATATAAGCTGGACGGGATGGCTCTCATGGCGTGTATCCAGGCCACCTTATGATGGCGTTGTAGGTCGTGTCCTGGTTCATGACATGGAACATTGTCTCTAAGGTGACGCCCCCATCCAAGACGAATAGCGTTATTTCTCCTGAGGTTTGCTCAACTGCATTGTCAAAACCTGTTAGTGTTATGCAGCGTGGTACTATCTTGTACTCGAGTCTCATTTGTGCGAGAACTTGGGGTGGATAATTCACGCGACGCTCCCGTCATCTACCATTATTCTTTTTGCATCAGTATCTGAAATACGTAAAGTAATGACAAGAGCATCGAAGTGAGGAATATTCAAACTGTGGGTATCTGACTTATCGAAGATGATACTGTCTTCGAGGTCATCATACCGTTCATGGGTGATCGACTGCTTCAGTTTATGTGTGGTGGTGAACTTTACGTGGTTGACTGCTACTTCATTGCCTCCGCCGATGATCATTTGGATGGTGCGGGCGGCCTTGGTGTTCTCAACCGCGGCCGAAGTTGGCTTTTCCTCGGTCGCTCATCAGCTCCTTTAGGTGCCCTTAATGGATCAATGTTCACTACTTCTTGTCGTAAGGCTATGCAGTCTTCAGTCTTGTGACCTTGCTCTTGGTGGAATTCAAAGAGGGCATTCGACTTTCTGGTACTTGGGTCGTACGTCATCGTTTGCGGCCACTTTACCTTCGGGCCGAGCTTCTCTAGTACGTACACTATTTCTGAAGGGGAAACACAAAATTTGTGAGCAGATAAGAGTGGAGGCATACCTCTGTTATTTTGTTGAGTCCCTGTGTTCATCCTGGATGACCCTTCTGTATGGCAAAGAGATGGAGGGATGGCCGCTCTGACATATGGTTGGTGCCTATCTTGGTTGAGACGTGGACCTGAGTGATCTCTTCTACTGTCATTTCAGCGATCTCTCTCCGACTCCATTTGGACTAAAGTTAGATGTTGTGTTGGACCGTTGAGGTTTTCTGGTCTTCTCTCACCTTGGCGCAATAGGCGTTGTGGATTTATTCCATTGCAATCCATTCTGATACGTTTGGCAAGCTCATTCTAACTCTGTTGAATCGGGCGAGGAAGTCCCTGAGTTCCTCGCCGGAGATTGTTTAATGGCGAATATATCATTCACCCTGGCCTCCGCCTTCTTAGCCCCAGCATGCGCAGTGACAAACTTATCGGCCATTTCCTCGAACGTTGTTATTGACCGTGATGGTAACTGTGAGTACCATGTTAAGGCCCCCCTATTAGGGTTTCGCCGAACTTCTTCAGCGACATTGATGGTACCTGTTCCTTTGAGAGGTCATTGCCTTTCACCACTGTGACGTAGTGGATGATATGATCTTCAGGATCTGTTGTGCGGTCATATATCCTCAAATATGGTGGCATTTTGAAGGTCTTGGGTATGGCATGCGGGTCTGCCTCTGCGTTGTACGACTGTTCGACGAACCGGACGATATCCCATTTTGGTAGGAGTTTCGAGGCGCCCGGTATCTTGTCGACCCTTTTTTTATGCTCCTTCATCTGGTTGCGGAGTGCTTTGTTCTCATTTTTCATTTCTTCCATCTTCTTCAGAATGGCTACAAGTGTATCTTGCCTATGTCAACAGTAGTGTGAGTGTTACCTATTAGGTGGGGAGCGGGTTTCTCGCTGACGGCTGTTGTAGCGTCCACTCGTATGGCGTTTTGACTCGACCCTTGAATTGGTTTATCGAGGATGTTGCTTAAAGTACTCGCCAACCATGCCTCTAGTAGTTTTTTCACTGCAGGTGGTGCCTCTTCAGTTGTGGACGTGGAAGCTCCCCTTTAGCGTGAGACGGTTACACTCCCATGAGGGGGAGGTGAGCCGCTTCGCCCTTGTGTAACGCTTGGCATTAAATTCTCATCGCCTTCTCCATCAATCTCGTTGATGGTATTCATGAGGTTGGCAGTGACATCCACTATGGCTTTTAGCCTCTCTTCTCCTTTTCCTGCCATTGTTAGTTTGTGCGAACGATGAAAAGATGACTGTTGTGTGTGTGATTTTTAGATCTAGAAGAAACTAAGAATTTGAACTAGAGAAATTACCACAAACGGCGCCAAATTGTTTTACCAAAAAAGTGTCAACATTTTCTTAAAATAATTTAATAAGTAAAGTAGAGGATAAATCCTAGTTAAAGCCAATGACTACTAGATCTGGAGATTCAGTATGTGACTAAGGTTAGATCGCATCCAATAATATTAAATATAAGTAAATCGTGCCCAATGATTGTCAATGAATACAACAAAAAGTGTATGAAGTAAATGCATATAATGGCAATAAATGTAATAAAGAGGAATTTGTCACCCAAGTATTAAGTGACTTGGATGTATCTTCTTCCTGACAACAACGTGGGATGATATGAAATGGGAATGAACACAGAGACCCTCAGATCTTGTGAACAAAAAGATATGCTTAGAACAAAGGAATCCATGGTAAAGGCAAGCTTTATAATATTCTTTATAGTCAACTTTACAAGTGTGCTCTTATCAGAAAATTCAAGATCCCCTTATTTTCTTTATATCTTTCTATTTATAGGGATATTCTTATAAAACCCTAAAGAAGTACAACCGAAGGAATATTCAAATGGAATATTCCTCTGCTCTGCCCTATCATCCTCTTTTCCCTAAACTTATAATACCATTACTTTCACACGTTCTCTACTCGACTTCGACATTAACTCTCCTAAAGATGACTCCTCGTCGCTAAACTACGGTCGGCTTAAGCTTTGACCACGTCCATTACAGTTGTTAAATCCAATCCAACTTTTAACCAATATAGTTACATGGTTTATGTTACCTTAGACTAAATATTGTATTTGCATAATATTGAGCCCAAACATGGTAGTCTAGTACATCAGGAAAATTTGGGATAAGAGATGCATGCTTTGCATAGTAAAATGTATGAGAACATCCTTGTTAATTTAAAATAAAAGCTACAAGTACACTAAACACTCATATAATTTAATGAATCAACTGTAATATACCACTTGTATTCTAAAATATACACTACCCATATTCTAAATGTAAGCTATTTTTTCCTACGTGTATGTGACCCAATAAGTTTAAGGCCCATAATTAATATTTAATTAATGATCAAATCTTATCCGTCCAATTGGTTACTTGATGAACGTACCAGATTAAGTGAGAAACTCTATAAATTGGTCATCTCCCCACCCATTAGGGTTACCATATTTTATTTTCTCTCTTCCATCATTAAAGTCGGCAGTAACAAAAGCTAGTGCAAGAAGCGAGATACCAATTCCAACTAACGCTTTCACTTCACGATGATAGCTTACGATTCAGGTATGTTTTCTGTAACGATTTTGTGTAAGATTATCATGTTCAAGATCATAGTATACAATTAAAATTTATGTTTACATGTGATATCACGAGGATGGATAGAACTGATAATCTTCGTTTACTAGTACGATTGAACGAGAAGTGAGTTTTGCTAGAACTATATGTTTTTAGCAGAATAGGAGTTATGGCAAGTGTATATTCTTAAATTCCTTTGATCGAACGTGGTGGTGACTTATTATTTGTTTACATGATGATCGTATTGTCCCTAATTATTACCCATATCAGTTTCGGCCTTGATTGATTGTAATACATTTATACTTTGTTAAGCTTTTGACTACAAAAATTATTGTTACTTTCTAGGTCATAAACGTAAAGTTACGGGTATCTTAGGGACATTGAGGAAATAAAATTTTACTCCTAAAAGGTTTTCTTGAATGCTAAGTTTCACGGAAATCTCACATTATGCATTAATTGTAATTTGGTTCTTATATTATGTAATCACTAATCATTTAAATTATGATAGTGTGTCGTAGTATTTACCCAAAGGAGAATTGTGATATGCTTTAATTATTTTGTTAAATCCATATTGATTTGTGAGCATGTATTATCTATTTTGCAACTATTCCTTTTCATTCGCATGCTTCGTCTGTTACTGTGTTCAACGGATTGAACTGCTCTGAATAGCGTGAACAAGTCCAGTTTCACTTAGGTGTGATGGATCTTGACTTGGCTCTGCTGAATGATAAGCCCGCTGCTATTATTGATTCGAGCAATGCAGATGAGAAGTCTTTCCATAAAGCATGGTAACGCTCTAATAGGCTAAGCCTTTTGTTTATGTGAATGAATATTGTCAACAACATTAAGAGTACTATTCCACAAACATAAAGTGCCAGGGAATACCAGAAATTTGTGGAAGAACGTTTTCGTTCTGCAGATAAGTGTCTCGCTAGTACACTAATGGCTAAACTCATGACCATGAAGTTTGATGGGTCACGTAGTATGCAAAACCATATCATCGAGATGACTAACATTGCAGCAAGACTTCAGACCTTGGGGATGAAAGTGGATGACTCCTTCTTGGTTCAGTTTATTCAGAACTCGTTGCCTCCTGAGTATGGACCTTTTCAAATTAATTATAACATTATTAAGAATAAGTGGAATGTTAGTGAATTGTCTAGTATGCTTACTCAGGAGGAGTCATGACTTAAGAAACAAGGGAGTCATTTAATTAACTTCATGTGTCAAGGAGCTGGTGAAGGACTTAAAGTGAAGCCCAACAAGTTCAAGAAGAAGAAAGCACATGCTAAAGCTCCACAGGATGCTACGAAGGAACATAAGGCAGATACGTGTCATTTCTGTAACAAGGAAGGACACTTTCAGAAAGATTTCCTGAAAAGTAAAGCTTGGTTCGAAAAGAAAGGTACAATTAGTGCTTTTGTATGTTTCGAATCAAATTTAGTAGAAGTTCCTAATAATACTTGGTGGCTTGATTCTGGTGCAACTGCTCATGTATCTACTACGTTGTAGGGATTCCTTACGATCCAAACTACAAATCCAAATAAGGATTTCTTGTTCATGGGAAATCGTATGAAGGCTCCAACTAAAGGCATAACGACTTATCGTTTGATTATGGAGACTGTACATCACCTTGATCTATTACAGACTCTTTATGTACCTTCAGTTTTTAGAAATTTGATTTCTCTTTCAAGACTTGATGTTTCTGGATTTGATTTAAAGTTTGGAAATGGATGTTTCAATTTATATAAGAATGCTATTTTTTTATAGTTCTGGTTTTCTTACTGATGGTCTATATAAATTGAAACTCGATATTGGTTTTTTTGAACCCCTTCTTACTGTTCAACATAATGTTGGAATTAAACGTAGTTCACTAGATGAAAGTTCTACTTACTTGTGGCATAGAAGTTTGGGTCATATATCCAAAGAAAGGTTAGAAAGATAAGTAAAGAATGAGATTCTTCCGAATCCAAATTTTACTAATCTTACTATATGTTTGGATTGAATTAAGGGAAAGCAAACCAAGCATAGTAAGAAAGGTGCCACAAGAAGCACCAAGCTTCTTGAAATTATACACACCGATATTTGTGGAACCTTTGATGTTCCATATTTTGGTGGAGAGAAATATTTTATCACTTTTATCAATGATTTTTCACGTTATGGATACATCTATTTGCTGAAAGAAAAATCTCAAGCAACAGATTGTAACGACCCGAGTCTGGGAATAGCTTTGTATGGTGATTCTGGAGTTGGGAGCGCGATCAGAAGTGAATTTGGATGTCCGTGGGTCATTTTGAGGTCATTTGGCTAAAGATAGTAATTTGAAGGTTTTTGAGAAATCCGACCGGAAGTGAAAATTTTGATAACAGGGTTGGAATGCGATTCCGAAAGTTAGAGCAGGTCCGTAATGTCAAATATGACTTGCGTGCAAAATTTGGGGTCAATCGAACGTGATTTGATAGGTTCTGGCATCAGATGTGGAAGCTTGAAATTTCAAGTTCATAAAGTTTGAGTTTTAGTGTGATTCATGATTTCGGCGTTGTTTGTTGTGATTTGAGGCCTCGAGTAGGTCCCCAATATGTTTTGGAACAGGATGGTGTAATTGGATGGGGTTCGGGGGGGAGGGGGGCGGATGGATTCCGGGTGGTTAACGGATCAAGTTTAAAGTTTGAAGAAGTGTTGAGGTTGCTATCATCTGGTGTGACCGCACCTGCGAGGCTTTGGCCACAGGTGCGCTGTGGCGCCGCAAGTGCGAGATATTGATGGCTTGGCTGGGAGCGCAGGTGCGATGTAATTTCTGCACCTGCGAAGGCGCAAATGCAGACAATGGGGCGCAGGTGTGAGTTTCGGTTGGAGCCGATGAAGCCGCAGGTGCGGGAGTTTGGGTGCACCTGCGGAATTGCAGGTGCGGGATGTGGTTTGCAGGTGCGGATATCGTCCTGGGCAGTGTATGTTTTATAACCGAGCACTTGGTTCATTTTCTCCTATTTTCATTTGGTTTGGGCGATTGTGGGGAGCTTCAAGGAGGGATTTTCGTCAAGGATCACTAGGTAAGTTATTCCAACTCATTTTAAGTTAAATGCATGGTCTAGGTATGGATTTGAGTACGGGAATTTGTGGAAAATATGGAATTTTGAAGAAAACCTAGAAAAATTGGTAATTTGGATTTTTACCACGAATTGAGCATGAATATTTGATTAAATTGTATATTTGAGCTAGTAAAGCTATGGGTAGAGTTTATCTTCAAAAAATTTTGGAATCCGGGCATGTGGGCCTAAGGACATTTTGGTCAATTCCTTGAGCGGAGATGGGAATTTATATAATTTGAATTGTTAACAAATATTAGAGTATTTTTTCATTGGTTTGTCGTTATTTGGTTAGTTTTGGGGTGTTATGCATCAATTGGAGCCGTCGGAAGGGCTTGGAAGCCTGTTATGGAGTTTCGGAGTGAGGTAAGTCTCCTTCTTATTTTGTGAGGGGGAATTGTCCCCATAGGTGAACTAATTAAATACGTGCTACTATCCGCGGGGGCTACGTATGCACGAGGTGAAGGGAGTCCGTGCGTAGCTACTATTATGCCATGTCCGGGTAGTCTAGGACCCACTAGCATGCTTTACTTGTCGTATTTGTGACCTTGTAAATAAAATATTATGTGATCCTGCAAATAATATTATACTGATAATGCTATTGAATTGGTAATTTATTTCCTAAGAAGGCTAGAGTGTACCTTTCTTAATCATTTAGAAAGAGAATTGATTCCTGATAAGGTTATATTATTGAATATTATTAAACTTGGAAAATGAGTTTCAAAACAATGATTTAAATGCTATTTTGCGTGTTCCTTTAAGAAGAATTTTACCACTTTCCTGGGTAACTGCTTTCTTGATAAAAAAATGTGGACTTATGTGTGAATATGTGTATCTATGGGTGCCTGAGTCGCATGTATTATTCGCGAGCAGGATAACCCTGTATTTATGTAAAACTGCATCGCATGATCGATTCGCGAGCGGGGAAGATAGATGCATATATGGTTCGATTCGTTCGACCCTCGACAGTACACAGTTTATTATTGTTGGTCCGCGCCGTCGACCCTCGGCATTTTCTTGTGCATGATAATTGTTGCGTATTTCCTGTGATTTATACATGTTTATCGGCCAAAGGAAGTTTTTAATGGCCAGTTAAGAAGAAGAAGAATTGATGTGTAAAATGTGAAATAAGTCTGATGTTTCTTATCCCTTATTATTATTTAAATTGTCAACTTATATGACGAAGATTTAAAGTGTTAAATGTGGAAGGAGTTGATATTATTTATTCCTGATGTTAATAAATTGCCTATGACATACATGCTTAGTATCTCACTTTATTATACTAAATTGACTTCTAGAAAGTGTCTATTTCGACCTCTATGAGGTTAGGCGGGATATTTACTGAGTACACGTTGTTTTCGTACTCATGCTACACTTGATGTGTATTTTTATTGTACAGGTACCTTCATATCAATACGGCTGACTTGGAGACCTAGACGAGCTACATCACTCGCAGACGACCCGCAGTCAGCAGAGTCTTCCTCTATGTATTGTATTTTCATTTTCATTCCTTGTCCAATTTGTATTTCGGACAAGCTTTGTAGTATATGTGAAATTCTTAGCATTTTCTCATGTACTTGTGTCACCGGGTTCTAGGAGGTGTTTGGGGTTTACTGTAATAAATTAAAATATTAAGTTGTCGTATTTACTTAGCGGATTTTATTCAGTTATTATGTAATAAAGTGAAAGATAATGATCTAAAAAATATTAAAACAGGAATTTTAACTTATCCATTTAATGATTGGCTTTCCTGACAGTGGTGTCCGGCGCCATCACGACCTTATGAATTTTGGGTCGTGACAACATGGTATCAGAGCTCTAGGTTCCCTTAGGTTTCACGAGTCATGAGCAAGTCTAGTAAAGTTTTGCGGATCGGTACGGAGACGTCTGTACTTATCTTCGAGAGGCTACATGGCTGTTAGGAGTACTTTCCTTCTTGATTCCTCATTGTGCGATTTGATTCCTCCAAGGCTTATGCCTATGTTTCTTTCTACTCAATCTTATACCTCGCGAAGCGCTTGCTATGAATCGGGAATTTGAGGAATTGAAATGGTGTTACGGATATGATGCGAGGTGTTTTCCATGTGTAATTGGTTGGGGCTGTTTTTGTGGCCGTGCAGAAGGATAATGTGTTGTTTCAGCTCAGTATGAAACTAGAAACCAGTAAGAAGATAGCTGACAACTCCTAACTCACCTTAGAAGAAAATGTAGGTAAACTAAAAGATGAGTTGTATAGGAAGGATGAATACATAGGAGTATTGAAGAAGGAACTTGGCAAGGTCATGCATGAACTAGACAGAACTTGTAAATGGAACAGATCATCTGATGCTTTGACATGGCTACAGGAACATCATAGTAGCAATAGGAGAAGACTTGGCTTTGGGAGTCAACTGCCTAAATGGGATCCTAAAAGCAAGTACCTCGCCCTTCCTGAGAACAAGATCTTTAACCACTGTGGTAAGACTGGTCACTATAAAAGTGAATGCGATGCAAGAGAGCATGCCAGTCAAAAGAATAAAAGTTTTGTTCGAGGGAAGAATTGGTTGCCAAATTGGGCTAAAAAGAATTTAATTCATCCTTTTGCTTATAGAAAGGGACCCAAACTAGTTTGGGTTCCTAAGACTAACCCCTGATTTTCTTTTGTAGCTTCAAGTGAAAGGAAGTAGCCAAATATGGTACATGGATAGTGGCTGCTCAAAACACATGACTGGCAACAAGGACCAGTTCCTTTCACTTGAGGACCTCAAATGAGGAAATGTCTCATTTGTAAATGGAAAGAAAGGTGAAATCATTAGGGTTTGTAAGGTAGGTAAG
Source organism: Nicotiana paniculata (assembly GCA_005239505.1). Classification (NCBI taxonomy): domain Eukaryota; kingdom Viridiplantae; phylum Streptophyta; class Magnoliopsida; order Solanales; family Solanaceae; genus Nicotiana; species Nicotiana paniculata. The sequence continues at coordinate 26,313 of ML350167.1, read as the reverse complement.
GATGACACACGTTCCATTGAGAATGTCTACATGATAGATGGCTTGAAATATATCCTAATCAGCGTGTCACAACTGTGTGATAGAGGTAACTTGGTAGCATTCACCACTACAAAATATTTTGTAATAAATCTTATCACTGACAAGATTGTTTTGCAGGGAAAAAAAGTGAACAATATATACATCATAGATCTGTCTACACTTGCAGAAAATGAATTAACATGCTTAAGTGTGCTGGACAGTGATACCCTCCTTTGGCATAAGAGACTTGGACATGCAAGTCTGAGTCAACTCAACAAATTAGTCTCTAAGGACTTAGTGATAGGTCTGCCTAACATTAAGCTCGATGAATACAAATTTTGTGAGGCTTGTGCAAGGGGGAAGCATGTAAGATCCTCTTTCAAAAGCAAGAAATTGGTAAGTACCACCAGAACGATGGAACTGGTCCATATGGATCTTTGTGGTCCTATGAGAACCTTAAGCAGAGGTGGTAAGAGATATGTGATGATTCTTGTTGATGACTATTCTAGATTTACCTAGACATTGTTTCTAACATCGAAAGATGAGGCATTCGACATGTTTACTTATTTTGTTAGAAAAATTCAAAAACAATTAGGAAATCAACTTGCATCAATTAGGTATGATTGTGGCACTGAATTTGAAAATACTAAATTTGCTGAATTTTGTGATGAGCATGGCATAGATCACAACTTTACTGCCCCTAGAACTTCACAACAAGATGGAGTGGTTGAAAGAAGAATAGGACACTTAAAGATATGTCTAGGACTATGCTTATTTCGAGTAAACTACCTCATAGCTTCTGCGGCAGAAGCTAATAATATTGCATATTATATCATAAATAGGTGTATGACTAGACCACTTGTAGAGAAGACTCCCTATGAGTTACTTGAAGGGATAAAGCCCAATATATCCCACCTTAGGGCTTTTGGTTGCAAGTTCTTTGTGCACAACAATGGTAAAGACTCCCTAGGTAAGTTTTATCCCAGAAGTGATGAGGGAGTATTCTTGGGATATTCTTCACATAGTAAGTCTTATAAATTCTATAGAAAAAGAACTATGTGTGTTGAAGAAAGTGTGCATGTAATTTTAAATGAAATTAACATTCTTTCTGAGAGACAGGAACAAGAGGATGAAGAAATTGGGCTGGTCAGAAACTCAGTCCAAACTGGAGCAACACTGAAGGAAGGAACAGGTTCATCCCTCCCTGGCAACATGACAGGGGGAACTGAACAGCAAATTAATTTCCAAACCTCATTAGAACCTGTACCTGATCCTGTTCCACAGCAACAAGGCACTGAAGAAACTTCAAGGAGTAACCAGTTGGTTGTGAAACCATACAAATATCAAAGTTCCCACCCTATTGAGAACATTATCACTAATCCAACCTCTGGAATCAAAACCAGATCCTCTTTGAAGAATCTTTGTGCTTTTGATGTTTTCCTGTCTCTTATTGAACCTAAAAATGTTGCTGAGGCTTTGCAGGATACAGACTGGGTGAATGCAATGCAAGATGAACTCAACCAATTTGAAAGAAGTCAAGTTTGGCATCTGGTACCAAGACCCTTGGATAAATCAGTTGTTGGCACAAAGTGGGTCCTCAGAAACAAATTTGATAAAGAAGGAACAGTTACAAGAAACAAGGCAAGATTAGTGGTTCAAGGATACAGTCAGGAGCAAGGCATAGACTATGATGAAACCTTTACTCCAGTGGCAAGGCTGGAAGCAATAAGACTCCTCATAGCCTTTGCTGCTTACATGGAATTTACCCTTCACCAGATGGATGTCAAGAGTGCCTTCCTTAATGTCTATCTAAAGGAAGAAGTGTTTGTCAATCAACCTCCGGGGTTTGAGAACAAGGAGAATCCTGATCATGTGTACAAACATGACAAAGCACTGTATGGACTCAAGCAAGCTCCCAGAGCATGCTATGAAAGGTTATCAAAATTCTTGCTTGAGCATGACTACAAGAGAGGTAAACTTGATAGTACTTTATTCTTAAAGGAAAAAGGTAAAGATATCTTGGTAGTTCAGATATATGTAGATGACATAATCTTTGGAGCAACTAATAAAAGCTAAGTAAAGAATTTGCTAAACTAATGGGGAGTGAATTGAAATGATCATGATGGGTGATCTTAATTTCCTTTTAGGCTTACAAATTAAACAAAATTCAAATTGAACTATGATTCATCAGCCAAAGTATGTGAAAGAGTTGCTTAAAAGGTTTAAAATGGAAGATTCCAAAGAAATTGACACTCCGATTGCAACAACCACAAAACTAGATGTAGATGAAACTAATTCATCTGTTGATCAAAAACTGTATAGGGGAATGATTGGTTCATTTTTGTATCTCACTGCTAGTAGACCTGACATTATTTTCAGTGTAGGACTTTGTGCAAGATTTCAGGCTAATCCAAAAGAATCCCACTTAACTGCAGTAAAGAGAATCCTGAGATACTTAAAGGGCACCACTGATCTATGTCTTTGGTATCCAAAAGGTAGTAACTTTAATCTTGTGGGATATGCTGATGCTGACTATGCAGGTTTTCTAGTGGATAGAAAGAGCACCTCAGGTATGGCACATTTTTTGGGCTCATGTCTTGTGTCTTGGGCCACAAAAAAGCAAAATTTTGTAGCTCTATCTACTGCTGATCTGGCTGCAGCCTCATGTTGTGCTCAACTATTGTGGATTAAACAACAACTGATATATTTTGGAATCGATGTTGGATGTATCCCTATCTTTTGTGATAACACTTGTGCTATCAGTATGACAAAGAATCCCGTTCATCATAAAAGAACAAAGCACATAGATGTTAGACATCATTTTTTAAGAGACAATTATGAGAAGGATTGATCTCTATTGAATTTTGTGCTACTAATAAACAAATTGCTGGCATCTTTACAAAAGCACTGAGTAGAGAGAATTTTGAAAGGAATAGGTTAGAGTTAGGGATGATTAAGATCACCTAATTGAACCAGTTCAGATTGTACATGAAAAAAAATGAAAAAAAAAATTTTGGCTAGAAAATCTGAAACTTGTAAATATATCAGATTAACTGTTACTTAGTCTCAAGCTGTAAATAGAATACTTTTTTCCATGTTTTGAAATGACTCATTGGTTACTAATGATTTTTCTCTATTGTTGAAAATTGAGCTTGATCAAGAGGATTCTTAAAAGATGAACCTGGTTCATCGGTGCTAGTTCATCTGAAAGGCAAGGTATGTGTTCTCCACTATACACACTTTGAAATATTAAGAGTTAATCATGAGCAGAACTCTACCCAATCTCAAAATCCTTTCAAAAGTTTATCCATTAACCTCTTTGAACTAGTTTCATCTACACTAAGAATCCCATAGAATCTAGGGAAGCTGAAACCGTCAGTTCCAACTGACCATTTGCAGAAGTGATTAGACTTTTATTTGACCCAAAAAGGCTGTCGTTATTCATTAATTACCCATCCCTTTTAAAACCCCTCATCATCACTTTTGTAAACTTTCATCAACTCTACAACCGTCAAAACCCTTCCATCTTTCTCTTCTCTAAACCTTTATCCAGATTTCATCTTCTTCTTCAACCAAAATCAACAATGGCTTTTACTCCACCACGCACTACCTCATCTTTGACATCTTCCCCCACACCTCAATCCAACACTACACCCTCACAATCAAACTCCACTCTATCTTAATCGAATCCCACCACTCCTCAACAAAATCACATCCCATCTCAACCCAGTCCCACCATTCCTCAACCTAGCCCTAATCCAGAACCCATAAAAAGTAGGGTTAAAATGCTTGCCAGAAAAACAGTGGCTACAGGTTCTCTCGCCAGAAAATTGAATGCCAAACTTCAAGCAAGTCAGGCTCAAGAATCAGAAAACTCCAATGAGTCCTTCAAGTCAGCAACTGAGGGGGAAGCAGCAGAACCCTCTGATTTTGAACATGTAGTCTATGTACCAAAATCTGTGTCTGAAGCTGATTATGAGGATGATGAGAACTTAGAAACTAGGTTTGTTTTGATTGGGTCAGTGATAGATGTGGAGGTGCCAAAAATGAGAAGAAGAGGTGGTAAAAATAAAATTTAGCAAGAAAACGAGAGAGAGGGAGGTTAGAGTAAAGACAGGGGAACGGAAGAAACCACTCGTTTGCCTATTTGTGGTTCTGAACCAGTAGTGGTAGGAGAGGGAGACAAGAAGTCAGGGGGAAGTGAATCAGGAGAAGCGGCTGAGGGGTTGGTAAATCTAGGGAAGTCTAGAGATGAACCTAGTTCATCTACTGAGGAAACCTTAGCAGATCATCTGAAGAAGTTGGGTGACAGTTATAAGCCAAAGAAGACAAGAATTCCCAAGGCTCAAAATTCTAGAACAGCAGGAGCAAGTAATAAAAGGAAATCCACCCCCTCTGCTGGTTCTGAAAGTCCTCTTTGAAGAAGAAGAAGAAGAAGAAACACAAGAAGCACTCTAAGGCAGAGTGAGGAGGAGTTACAAAAAGCCTTAGAAGAGAGTAAAAGAAAAAGATTTGAAAAGGGTAAGGAGAAAATTGTTGAGCCTGTAGAGGCTGTTGAGATTGATGAGATGGACCTGGTCCATCAAGATGAACAAGTGGCAGAGGTTGAGAATCAGACCCCAAAACCAAAGAAAGCCAAGACTTCCTCAAAGAAGTCTTTATTTGTGTCTGCTGAACCCTCAATTGTAGCCAAGAGAACCAGGTCTATAGTAAAGCCCAGGAAAGTACCAATTGTTGAAGAAGACGAATGGAGTGATGAAGAGGCAGCTGAGTCTGATGAAGAAAAGGATAAATTGACAAAATTTGGGAAGCGCACAATTCTAAAGGGGAGGTTGTTGAAAGATTTGGAAGAAGAGGGCATGATCCTGTTGTTGGAGAAGTTGGAGATGCAAGGCTGGAAGGACATGGTCCTTTAGTTGGATGGGCTACTGGCCAGAAATGAGATAGTAGAATTCATGGCTAACGCTGTGATAAAGGATGGCAGAGTCACTAGCCAAGTGAAGGGGGTAAAAATTTCTTTTGATGCCAAAGAATTAGGAGAGATCCTTGGCATTCCATCTGAAGGCTATGACGACTATACTAGGCAAAAATGGCCAAGTTTAGATGCCCTTTCCACTACTTTGCTGATCACCAGAAAATTTTGCGACAATGAGAAGGAGTTTGAACATAAGGCAGTCTAAAAGAGTGAGATGAAGCCACCACACAAAGTGATCTTTGAGTTTATCAACAAGTGTGTCTTGTCACGGTAGGAAAGGAGGTACATTTCTAACTACATGGACTTAGTTCTGATGGAGTGCCTGGACAGTGGGGAGGCAGATAAATTGGCATTGGTTCATCATTCAGCTACTGGACAGAGTTGTAAGCAGTTCCAAAGCCCATGCCATTCCATATGGATTCATTCTCACTTCTGCGCTTGTTCACTACAAGGTGCCTCTGAAGAAATCAGAGATGGACACAAGCAAGGATCACTTTTGAATAAATACCCTGCTAGCTTGTGACTATGAGTTAAATGTCATTGCCGATGAACCTGGTTCATCTAGAAAGACACCTGTGAATAGAAAAGTCAGAGCATTTGTGCAGGAAAGTGGGGTGAAGGATGCAGAAATACTTCGGCTAAAGAACCAACTAGTAGAGGTTGAATCTAAGAGGGATGATCTCAGAACTGAGCTTTCTAAAGAAAAGGAGACAAATGAGGGAATTCTTCGAGATATACTATCTCTTCTCTAAGTCAAAAACCAATCCTCAAGCCCTTCCCAGCCTTAGTAGCTTAAGCCTTCCTTAGTACATCAGTGACCTAGATTAGGGACGTCTCTTGTTATTGCTCATGGTTTTTAACTATTTTTCTTTCTTTTTGTGGATTGTGGATGAACAATGCTTTTTATCAAATGAAATCTACTATTTTTTCTGTTTTTCTTGTTTCAATTTCTTTGATAGTATGAATTATTAGTTAACTGTTGATGATTAATTCATGATTGCACTTGCAGTAGCCCCAGTGGCCATGAGTAATTCTTAAATGTCTAGGACTTTTACAATTTTTTCAACTTTTCGATGATGCCAAAAGGGGGAAGAATGGTTATATGCTAATCTGAACATGTGATATTTATAACCTAATGAACCTGGTTCTTTTATGATAAATACTTAATACTCTAAAATGTGTCAATGTTGGATTAAGTTGGATACATGCCTAAGCTTATGGATGCATAGAGTTTGTCATCATCAAAAGGGGGAATTTGTTGGCCCAAGAAATTGAATGGTTTTGAAGATTGACAAAGGAACTCAAAGATGAACCTGGTCCATCACTAGGAGACATAGATACACGCAGAGTTAAAGGCACATGAGGTGCACATGCAGGAGAGAAATTTGGGAAATAAGAGATATCTCCTGATCGAAAAGATTATAAAATGATAAGGAGAAGGACTCTTTAATAAGTAAGAACAGAATCAAATATAAGGAAGGATTTGAGGAGTTGAGATTAACTAGAACTCTTCCACCAAGGAAGAGTAGCATTAGAAATCTAGTAAATCTCTTGTCTACTAATTCTATATATTGCAGATTGTTCTTATTGTACATGTACGCACAAAAGCAGAAGTTAAGAAAGAATTGAGAGCAAAATTAGCAAGGCAATTTTGCAAGCAATTCGTGTGAGATTTAAATGTGCGACTCTGAAGCTACTTGAACAAGGAAGAAGAACCAGTTCCAACTGTTTTCTTTTAGTCTAATTTACTTGTAGTAGGTGATATCAACTTGTACCTTTTCAGCTTTATCTAGGAGCGTCTGTAATAGGTACTGTGTGTTTCAAGTTATAGCTAACTTGGAGTTTGTTGCAAATAGCTAGAGGCTAGTTTGCCACAAAGAGATTAGAGGTAATACTAGGTTTACAAAAGAGTTTTTGTAAATGTTATTTGGCTCACTGATTTAGTAAAGAGTTTGGGAAAATCCTACTGGGAAGTAGGTTGTGGTTTTTCACCTTTTGAGCCAGGTGTTTTCCACGTAAAAATCTATGTGTTCTTTATTTTCTGTATTTATTATTCCGCAAACTGTAGATGTTGGAACACATAGAAGAAACTGGTCCTTCTATAACTAGTGCACGCGAAAATCGGACACCACACAAATCACCTCCACCCCTCCCCCCCTCTTGTGTGGTATTGACGTTTAGAACATCAGTTCTACTACCTGCTAATCCCATTTCAGACACTAGCTCAAGTGCATACTTCCTTTGATTAATCAAAATTCCTTCCTTGGATCTCAAGAACTCAATACCAAGGAAAAACTTCAGTTCTCCCAGATCCTTCATTTTGAACTTAGCTTGCAGCTCTTTCCTCACTTGTTGAATGAGTGCTAAGCTAGTTCCTATCACCAGCAGATCATCCACATACACCAACACTACCACAAGATCACAGCCTACCTTATGTGTGAACAAATAATAGTCATAGTGCGATTAGACAAAGCCCATGCCCACTCAGTGCACTAGTAAGCTTCAAGTTCCACTGTCTAGGAGCTTGTTTAAGCCCATAAATGACTTATGAAGCCTGCAAACCTTCTGTTGTTGTTGTAATTCCCCCTCGCTGGCAAAGCCATCTGGGATGTGCATGTACACCTCTTCAAGGAGGTCACCTTGAAGGAAAGCATTGTGTACATCCACCTGAAAAATATACCATCCAGATGCTGCAACCAAAGCCACCACAGATCTAACAGTTACCATCTTAGCTACAGGAGAGAAAGTCTCCTTATAATCTAAACCTTCTAGTTGATTATATCCTTTGGCAACTAGTCGAGCCTTATACCTCTCCACTTCACCACTAGACGTGCACTTCACTTTAAAGACCCATTTACTATCCTATAGGAGTCTTACCTTGAGGAAGATCAACAATGGTCCAGGTCTGATTAGCTTCTAAGGCTGAAATCTCAACTTTTATAGCCTCAATCCACTTGGGATCTTCCTTAGCCTCATCATAAGACATTGTCTCAATAATGGCTGAATAAGCTACAAGGGATGCCCTGCAGGTAGGTGAGATATAATCATAGGTTACACACTGTGAGATAGAGTGAGCACAGGAAGAAGGCTTAGACATCACAATATAGTCTTCCATCCATATAGGAGGTTTAGTCACCCTAGAAGATCTTTTTAAGTCAGCATGAGCAAGTGAAGGAAGAGGGGATGAGGAAGAATGATCAGTAGTAGGTAGAGCATTAGTAGGTGGAGAAGGGGATAATGGAATAGGTTGGTCACTCAGGGAAGGCATAGAAGGACATCGAGTATTTGATGGACTAAAGGAGTCAGGAGTATGTATAGCAGGACACTCAGCATCTCTGAACTCTAGAACTGGAAACAAAGGAGATGGGGTTGTATGTAGATGTTTTCATGGAAAAATGTCTTCTCTGAACATAGTGTCTCTGCTAACAAAGATGAGTTGAGAGCTCAGGTCATACAGAACATAACCCTTCTGGATAGAGGAATAGCCTAGATGAACAATAGGAATAGCTCTAGGGTAGAACTTATCTGTTTTCTTCAGATTAGTTGCATAACAGAGACTCCCAAATACTCTGAGATGTTGTACAAAAGGGGACTAATGAAACATCTTTGCAAAAGGGTATACACCCTTCAGTACAGTAGTAAGCAGCCTATTCAGAATGTACACAATAGTAGTAACACATTCTCCCCAAAATTTTAGGGTAACACAAGCCTGAAACCTTAAGGCTCTAGCCATACCAAGAATAGATCTATGTCTTCTTTCAACTCTGCCATTTTGTTGAGGAGTGTATACACAATAACTTTGATGAACTATGCCATGTTCTTGTAGAAGTCATGTGAATTGGTTGTTAAAGAATTCAGTACCATTGTCTGACCTCAGACACTTGACACTACAGTGAAACTGATTTTTGACTAATAGCAGAAAATTTCTCAAGATCACAATAGATTATGCCTTGTCATTCATTAAGAAAAGCCATATAAACCTTGAGTAGTCATCCACTAAAGTCATAAAATACCTCATACCATTATGATCAGGCACTCTGTATAGCCCCCAAACATCAACATGTATGATATCAAATGCATTAATAGAACATGCATTACTGGAAGAAAAAGAAATTCTTGTTTGCTTAGCAACAGGACAAACTGTACAGAAATGCTCCTTCAACTGAACATTAGGCAGACTTTCTATCTTCTTTATAACTCTTAAAGGTGCATGACCTAACCTCTTATGCCACAAGACAGTCTCATCTAGATACTCAGTAGAATTCTTATTTTCAGTACTAGCATTATTTGTTTGGAACTCACTAACAGTAGTATTTACAAGATGACAGAATGGATTGCCCTAGGATCTGACAGCTGCTTGGGAACATCTTGTTCTTTGTACCTCAGAATATAGAGACCATACTTCCATTTACCAATCCCCATCACCTTCCCAGTGAAGAGCTCCTGAAATATGCAGAAGTCAGGAAAGAAAGCTACCAGACATCTTAGCTCTTTTGTGATTTTGACACTGACATCAGATTAACTTGAAATATGGAATATAAAGTACATGATGTACTGATTTATCCTTAAAAAATGATAGATCACCAGTGTGACTGATAATAACATTTTCACCATTAGGAAGTTGAACTGAGTTTTGATCACTATCTGATAATTTTCTAATGTTGCTTAGTAGATTCAGGTTGTGAGCCATATGATTGGTAGCACCTGTATCTATAATCCAATTATTGCTCATTAGATGAGACATGAGAGTTGTTATGATACCTGTAGTGTTCATTGTTGCAGAATTAGCCATAGTTTCAACATGTTTTTCTTTATTCAACATCTGCAGGATCTGATTGTATTGATCCTGAGTAAAGAAAGGTGTTGAAGAGACACCTGTTATTGTTGAAGAACTATCAGTTGTTGAACCATATGATGGAAACATATTAGCAGCACCTCCTTGTTGGTTGGATGAATCAGATGATATGCTGGTAGTGTGTGCATATGCACCTTTAGAATCATGAGTACCTCCCCCTCCTTTCCTGCCTCTAAAATCAGTGGGGGTAACCATGAAGTTTATAACAATTTTCTCTAGTGTGACCTTTAATATGGCAGAAGTCACATTGAAGAGATGACTTTCCAAAGTTGTTTCTGGGCTTATAGCCACGATTTTAACCACCAGCAGGGGCTATATTACTCAGTAGAGTTGTAAGATCACCAACACCAACAGTAGTATTGTTTCTTCTCTGACTTTCCACATTAATGATCATTGGATACGCCTGGTTTATATTAGGTACTGGTCTAGTCATGAGAATATGATCCTTAGCATTATCAAAAGTATCATTTAGCCCAGTAAGAAATTGATACAACTTTCGAAGCTGATAATATTCTGCATTTTGTTTAGATTCTGGACAACCATGCGAAGGGGGAGGAACTAAAGCCTCATATTCATCCCACAATTTTCTAAGTTTTGAAAAATATTCAGACACAGATAATAGACCTTGGGTTAGCCTCCCAATTTCTTTGTGCAAGTAGAAGGATCTAGATGCATTGACCTTATCAAACCTTTCACAAAGGTCTTCCCAAACCTTGTGAGCATCAGAAGCGTATATCACAGAACTAAGTAAATTTGGAGCCATAGTGTTCATTATCCAAGCTAAAAACAATAGCATTACATCTATCCCATTGCTCATATAAGCTAGGATCAAACATGCGTTTTCTACAGGTTCCTAACACAAAACCTAACTTGTTTTTACCATGCGACATAATTTTCATCTACTCCACAATAAATAATTCTCAGAACCTCGAAGTTGAATTGAAATGAGAATTTCACATTGTGTATCATACGGGTGGATATAGAGAGGGTGATTGTGATGAACTAGGTCTACATTTTGATCATGTAGTGTTGGAGTGGCGGGGGAAGAGGAAGTAGTTTCTTCGATAGTCATTGTAGTAATCAATTGGCAGGTCTTCAAAAATCAACAAGATTGAAGTTTTCAGTGAATCGAGATTCACTCACAGAGAAATTATCACCGTAGATCACATATTCGAATCCGAGCTCAATTTGTGAGAATTTTCTACTTACTTCTCTTCGCAGCAGACTTCTCCTAATTGCTGAACCATGTAACTTCGTCGAGGCTCTGATACCATGTTAATGGAGGTCAGCTATGGAGATGAGCAGAAAAGGAAATGAGACGAGAGAGAGAGAAGGAAGAGAAATTCATTCTCACTGAATCAATTCTAAGCTACACAATCAGGAATGAAAATAAACCTCCCTAGCTATTTATACACATGGCTAACTAACTAACTAATTTGTTAACTTAATCCTATACTAATGCCAACTCATTAACAGCTGGCATACAGCTGTATAACTACTTCTAACTACCAGCCTCAACATAAAACCCTGGAGCTAGCCTATATAAACACACTCTAGGTGTTTAAGAGGTGATTTTTTCTCTGAGAAATAGAACGGCTAGGGTTTGGAGGAGTTCTCTACATCTAGAGGATTTCAGGCAATGGACAAAGGGGATTCATCCACTTCATGAGAATTCTCGACGACCAGTGAAGAAAGTCTGCAAACTCACTTTCGCTAAGGAGAAACCCGTAAGTCTCCTAAACTAGAATTTACTTCATTCAGTATGCAAGACACAATTTACTTCAAAATTATTATGTGGCAAGACAGTACACAAGTTACAAAAAGTTAGTTTTATATATATATATATCATATGGAACAAAGATGTGTTGAACTGGGTTACCAGCTTTTTGGTAGTCCGATCCTACAAAAAAAGAACTTGGAGACTGTCACATCCCGTATTTTCTTCAATTTCGTTTTTAATATTCATAGCTGAAACTCCAAGAGAGTGCGTGCAGTCATACAGTTGAATAAGTCGCAGTGTTGGAATATCAGCAAAGCAAGGAGGGATCTCATTGAAGTAGTAACAATTTGTTAGAACTAGCTTCTCAAGAATCGGAAAAGATTCCTCTGAAGCATTCCATTCTTCCATCATCGCACCCTCTAATGTCAAGTATTTGAGTGCAGGGAACTCTACATTTCTGACGTCCCAATTGTATCCTGATCCCAGAAGTGGAAATCCCTCAGCTAATATGAGATTCTCAAGCATCTTCAATCTTGCTATGCTTAAAACCATTTCTTTCATTAACAAACAACCCGAAATGCTCATATGCCTAATATTTGAGGGGAAGACAAAGTAGCTCTCCCATCCAACTGAATCCCAGAAATTTCAATGGCTTACGACCAGATCAAGAGATAGAAGTCGAGAATGAATTTCTGGTACGAGAAATAGAGGACAAGTAGCTACATCTTGAATGCGGAGGCTGAGTTCTTCAAGATTCGGACACCTCCGCCAGAACCTTGGATTCATATCATTAGCGCATATATAATAAGTCCCAAATGTATTCAAGTTCTCTAGCATAGTTTCTGAAGATTCTTCCAAAATTGCCCGATCATTATCTTCCGATTTAAAAGAAAATCTATTTACACACACATGCCTTAGCTTTGTCATTTTCCACATAGCTGCAGGTGATGTCCTTGAATATTTTTCTGAGACAACCTTTTGGGTTTGAATATCGTGCAAGTGAGATACGCGCATGAAGTTAAATTTCTTGACTGAAATTGCAAGTTATGTCGAGGAAGAGGCAAACCTGAAACTAAAGAAGATAAAGAACACCGAATTTTAACGTGGAAAATCCTTCAAATCAAAGGTAAAAATCACGGGATCACAAAGATCCAAAAAACTACACTATAATAATAAGAGTGTTATAAAAGTTCTCCAAATTGACTGCACAACAAGTGTCAAACACGGAGCAACAATAGCAACGACAAATCAATTGAAAAAGAGAAGTCACAAAACTAGAGCTGTTGTTCGAGGAATGAAATCAGATGCTACGAGCCTTCTAATCCGATCTTCACCATTCAAATCAAGGACCAAGATGTTATGAACACTCAGTCAAAATTGCTCCCGATCCAACGGTTAACAAATCAGAAAACGTGATTTAAAGTTGGCTGATCGGAATAAAAATCTGCAGCAAAAACGAATACTTTTCTTCTTTCTTCTCTCTTGACGAAAGCTCTCTCAAAAATCACTCTTATGTGTTTAAGTCTTTCAAAGACTTGTACCAATGAGCATAGAACAATTCTTCAAGGTTGTCCTATTTATAGATAATGAGTGGTGCTTTCTCTTAAAGCCAATACCAACTCTAAATAGGAATAAATACCGAATCCAATTTCCAATAGGAATTGAAACCAAAAGAGAATAGTATTAGGCCTTTGGCTGGACAATATGGGCATGTGCCCAACAAACTCCCCCTCCACCCAAGGGGCCAAATGCATCTTCAAGTAGAGGAACTATTGACAAGCTTCATGCCTGACAATTTTCTGCAAAATTCATGTTTATCTGCAACCACCGCCTTTGTCAGCGTATCCGAAGGATTTTCATCAGTGTGTATCTTCTCAACCTAAAATAATTTCTCTTCCATGGCATTCTTATCCAATGATACTTTCTATTTATATGTTTGATCTTAGAATGAAAAGTGGAGTGCTTGGTGAGACAGATAGCACTCTGATTATCACAAAATAAGATGTACCTTGGCTGCTCAAAGCCAAGATCATTAATAAACTCCTTCATCCATAATAGTTCTTTGGCACCTTCTGTGACAGCAATATATTCGTCTTCTGTGGTGGATAGAGCTATGCACTTCTGTAGTCTAGATTGCCAAGAAACAGCTCCCCCTGCAAAAGTGATTAAATGACTGGAAGTGGATCTTGAATTATCAAGATTGCCTCCTAAATCAGAGTCTGTGTAACAAACAAGTTCAGGCTTTCTATATCCAAAGCACAGCTTCAAATCTGCAGTACCTTTCAAATACCTTAATATCCATTTTACTGCATCCCAATGTTCTTTTCCAGAATTAGAAAGGAATCTACTAACGGTACCAACGGCATGTGCAATATCTGGTCTAGTGCAAACCGTAGCATACATCAAGCTGCCAACGACAGAAGAGTAAGGAATATGAGACATCTCATTTTTCTCTTCATCAGTATATGGACTCAGATTAATAGTCAATTTGAAGTGTTTAGCAAGAGGAGTTCTAACCACTTTTGCATCTGTCATGTTGAACCTCTTGAGTACCTTCTCAATGTAATGTTTTTGGGACAAAAACAACTCATTGCTCCATATAAATATCCTCATCTAAATCACCATAAAGAAAAGCAGTCTTGACATCCATCTGTTCAACCTCTAAATCTAGGCTTGCAGCTAAGCCTAGAACCACACGAATAGAAGACATCTTCACAACAGGAGAGCAAATTTCATCAAAGTCAACTCCCTTCTTCTGGCCAAAGCCTTTAACAACTAACCTCGCCTTGTATCTAGGCGCAGAGATATGGTTATCTTGCTTTATTCTGAATATCCATTTGTTAGATAAGGCCCTCTTACCTTTCGACAATTTCACTAACTCATATGTGTCATTCTCATGGAGTGACTTCATCTCATCTTCCATGGCTTCGATCCACTGATCTTTGTGAGTATCTCGCATGACTTCATCATAATTATCAGGTTCTCCCATGTCAGTCAAAAGTACATATTCATCAGGAGGGTAGCGCATGGATTTTTGTTTCTCCATTGTAGATCTTCTAATAGAGGTTTCAGGAGCATTCGAAGTAGTTACCTGAGCAGGAATTGGTTGCTGATCAACCACAACTTCATGAACTGGAGCATCCATAACATTTACACCATGACGATCATTTTGATCTTGATTACTATCTCCATCATTGTCTTGGGTTTCTTCATGTGCAATAGGTGCCTTAGCAATAGAAACTGGATCAATATCAACTAAGCTCGCATTACTCTGAGAATCTATCTTCTCAGCTTTGTCAATATCTTCAATATTCTAGTCTTCAAAGAATATTGCATCACGACTTCTAATAAGTTTATTGTCAACTGGATCGTAAAAACGATATCCAAACTCATCTTGACCATAACCGATAAAGATGCACTGCTTAGTTTTGATATCCAGTTTCGATCTCACATCTTTAGGAACATGCACAAAAGCTTTACACCCAAAAACTTTCAGGTGATCATAAGAAACATCTTTGGCAAACCAAACTCTTTCTGGGACATCACCATCCAAAGCAACAGCAGGAGACAAATTGATAACATAGGCAACAGTGTTAAGTGCTTCCGCCCAAAATGTATTTGGAAGTTTAGCTTCTGAAAGCAAGCATCTAACTCTCTCAACTAGAGTTCTATTCATCCTCTCTGCCTAACCATTCAATTGAGACGTTTTGAGCGGAGTTTTCTGATGACGAATTCCTTGTTCCTTGCAATAGTTATCAAAGGGACCACAATATTTACCAGTATTGTCAGTGCGAATACATTTTAATTTCTTCCTCGTCTGTCTCTCGGCTAAGGCCTGAAATTCCTTAAATATGCCAAGTGCTTGATCTTTAGATTTCAAAGGATACACCCATAGCTTACGAGAATGAACATCACAAAGTAAAGTGCACCACCTTTTGACTTTACTTTAAAAGGACCACACAAATCAGAGTGTACTAGCTCCAATAAATCGGGCTTTCTTGAGGAAGGATGGTTATTAAAAGAAACCCTTTTCTGTTTCCCAGCTAAACAATGGATACACCTTTTCAGCTTTGCTTGTTTCGCTCCAGAAAGCAAACTTTTCTTAGCCAAACATGTAATCCCCCTCTCACTCATATGACTCAATCTTCTGTTCCACAATTCCAATAAAGTGTCACTTTCCACCAGATTTATGGATTCATTAAGAATAGATCCTTGCGTCACATATAAATGACCAGACTTGACTCCTCGAGCCACTACTAACGAGCCCTTGGTTAGCTTCCATTGGCCATTAAAGGGGACATTATGGTAACCTTCATCGTCTAATCTTCCTACAGAGATCAAATTGAAAGGAAAGTCTGGAGCATGCTTGACATCTTGAAGAACTAACATTGAACCATTATTAGTTTTCAAACAAACTGTACCAACACAAACACCTTAACTTCACTGGCATTGCCCATCTTTAACACTCTAGAATCAACAGGAGTATANTTTTGATGTGTCCTTTCTTGCCACAATGGTTGCATGTAACATTATGGTATTTGGACCTTGACTTACTTCTACTTTTACCTCTATTCCTCGAGCCTCTTGTTCTATTTCTCCCCCAGTCTTCTGTAACCAAGATATCTGCTTGTGAGGACAAACCTTGAGATTTTCTTCTTCTTCCTAGTTCAACACACCACTCTTGGCATATTCCATGGTCACTTTACCTCCAAGATCTGAATTTGTCAAAGAAACACGAAGAGTTTCCCAAGAGTCTAGAAGAGTATTAAGAAGCCAAAGTCCTTGTATCTCATCATCAAAATTAACTCCCATTCCAGCTAGTTGATCAAAGACGCCCTGAAAATCATTTATGTGATCAAGAATAGGGCTGCCTTCTTTGTATTTAAAGGTCATCAATTGCTTTAGCAGGAATAACTTGTTGTTCCTAGTTTTTGAAGCATAAAGAGTCTCTAGCTTTTCCCACTATGATCTCGCATGTGTCTCATTCACAATATGGTTGCGAAAATTATCCTCAACCCATTGTCGTATATATCCACATACTTGTTGGTGCTCGAAATCCCAATCTTCATCAGATATACTCTCGGGTTTATGAGCTGCAAAAACGGGTAGATGCATCTTCTTCATGAACAACAAATCTTTCATCTTGCTTCTCCAAACATTATAATTTCTCCCATTTAAACATACCATCTTGCTCATATTTGCCTCCATTCCGTAACAACTTGGATAAATAACCAAGGCTCTGATATCACTGTTATGTCGAGGAAGAGGCAAACCCGAAACTAAAGAAGATAAAGAATACTAAATTTTAACGTGGAAAACCCTTCAAATCGAAGGTAAAAACCACGGGATCACAAAGATCCAAAAAACTCCACTATAATAATAAGAGTGTTACAAAAGTTCTCCAAATGGACTGCATAACAAGTGTCAAACACGGAGCAACAATAGCAACGACAAATCAATTGAAAAAAAGAAGTCACAAAACTGGAGCTGCTGTTCGAGGAATGAAATCAGATGCTACGAGCCTCCAAATCCGATCTCCACCGTTCAAATCAAGGAACAAGATGTTACACTCAGTCAAAATTGCAGCCCAATCCAACGGTTAACGAATCGGGAAACGTGATTTGAAGTTGGCTGATCGGAATAAAAATCTGCACAAAAACGAATACTTTTCTTCTCTCTTCTCTCTTGACGAAAGCTCTCTCAAAAATCACTCTTATGTATTTAAGTCTTTCAAAGACTTGTACCAATAAGCATAGAACAATTCTCCAAGGTTGTCATATTTATAGATAATAAGTGGTGCTTTCTCTTAAAGCCAAAACCAATTCTAAATAGGAATAAATACCGAATTCAATTCCGAATAAGAATTGAAACCAAAAGAGAATAGGATTAAGCCATTAGGCCTTTGGCTGGACAACATGAGCATGTGCCCAACAGATATCTCAAGTGAATTAGCGATCTTATTGCCGTACCCCAAGAACGTGGCTACTTCACATCCAAGAAATGCAATATCTGAACAAGTCTTAATTTAACAAGTAAGGTAAAGGATTTGATTGGTTTCGTGTGCTGAATGTTGGATGAGCAATGAACTCCAAAGGCCTAGGACAATTCTCTTCCTTTTTCTCTTTAAAAAATAAAGCAAGTTGTTTAGAGGCCCGGGACTTTGACCAAAACACTTTGTTTCCTTGGACTTGAACATTGAATTAACAAGATCATCATGAATATACATGCATGATCGGAATTCTTTGAAATACGTATGTTGATATGGATTGTATGGAACTGTCTGCTGCATAAACGTTTCTGATGGGTTATATTTTATTTTGATGATCTAACAAACCTTTATGTGAAAAACCAGAGAAAGGACCTGATATGTAAACGGCATAACCAGTTAGCTCCAACTCAAGGAATTTCGAACAGTGTACCGTTAAACAATAAGGGACTAGTTGGAGGATTTGATCCCTTGACAGACTCACAGATGAAAGTACAGGATCAACTTTACAGCTGTAAGAAGTTGTGACAGAAAAGTGACTGCCTGCAACTGTACACGCTACAGTGCAGCAGTCACTTCCCATTATTGTGAAATGTACCCTCAAGATATGGAACATCCTTCTTGGAATGTGGTAAGGTCTTTAATATCTTGTTTGAGGACAAACAAGATACTCACTTGAGCATTTACTAAGAACATCCTCTCAAGCATTGAAGCGGCCTCTAGCATTCAAGACTCAAGTGTTTCAAGAGCAAGAAGACAACTCCACTAAGACGGATCAGTTTCACATTGTGTCGTTAGTGTCTTTAGTTGAGTTGTAATCTTGCATTTTGTTTTCATTGTATCCTACTTGCTTTATAGAAACATCTTGTTAGGAATCTCTTAACCTCAAACCATTTGTGCTTTTGTGTGACTAGGGTTAGTCGTAAGTCAAAGCCTTTGTAACTAGGTAGTGACAAAGTGGCTTGTAATAATGTTTACAAGTTAGTGTGTGGAAGTCTTTGTAAGAGTGTTTTACAAAGTGGCTTGTAATAGTTTAGATTACAAGTTAGTGAAGTTGAAATCCTGCAAGTGTAGGTCGTGATTTTTGTCCCCTTAAGAGGAATTTTTCCACGTAAAAATCCCGTGTCACTTTACTTGTATTCTTAAAGTATATCTACGTGAGAACTCATAGAGGACCTGTTAGCTCTACTATTTGGTGGACTCATAAACCTTCAGTTTCTTCTCCAAGTTTTCTCGTGCAAAACTCACGCACAACATCATGAAGTATACAGTATTCTATATCACCATAAATTTTCCTCTTAGAGACCATTACTAGGCTTCTGTTCAGCAGATCGTTGAAGCAAAGTCAAGCTGCTTCCTCCATATTATCCGTGTCGACATTAAGTACAAACTCTTCAGCCATCCACAGCTTCAGCAAATCAGACACTGGAATCCTATAGTCTCCTGGAAATAACCCCATGTAAAGAAGGCAAGGCTTTAAGTGGTTTTCTAAATGATCATAACTTGATTGCATTACCTTCACGCTCTGCTCTCCTATAACATGACGACTTAAATTGTTTGAGACCTCCAGCCACATCAAGAGCTCTTCCTTTTCCTTTTCCCCAATAATCCCAGCAATCAGGACAATGACAAGAGGTAATCCCTTACAATGTTTAGCAACTTGTAACCCTGCTTCCAGTAGATCAGGGGGACAACTCTCTCCTCGAAATACTTTAATTTCTTCTGCAATAATTCCCATCTCTCTTCCAATGTTAGAAATCTAAGTGGATAAGGATCACTACAATGTTTAAGATGCTTAGCCACTTGTTCAATTCGGGTTGTTATCATTATTCTACTTCCACCTTCACCATTAGGGAACATAATCCCAAATCTTCCCATGCCTCGACTTCCCATATATCATCTAATACAATGAGATATCTCCTGCCTGTTAGACTCTTGTGCATGCTATATCATTACCCTCATTGATTTTGCTCTTACCGCGTGTTATTTGGTTAAGCATCCCAACCAACAATGTCCTTCTCTGTATATGTTTGCGAGACAGAGCACCATACTCTAGCATCAAAGTGATTAACAACAGAGGGATTATTGTACACTTTCCATGCCAAAGTTGTTTTTCCGAGTCCTGGCATTCTAAAGATTGAGATAACATCTAGCTCCTTTGCTCCACCAGTCAATTTCTTCATAATACTTTCTGCATCTTTCTCAAAGCCAACAATTTCCTCGTCAATTGATGGAAAACTACGTTTGGTGGAAGAAAGAGTTCTTTCTTCACAAGTCTCAACAACCTCCATGCTAATTGGCTTGGTTTCTTTACGATTGTTAAAACCAAAAGCTAACTGCCATAAGAGTTATTAGTTCTGTAAGCTTCAAGAAAAGAAATGAAACAACATTAAAATCTTCATAATTTAGAGAAAAAACCCAAACTAAAAAATAAAGGAGTAATAAAGTAATGCCATATGTAAAGTATCTTAAGTCCACCAGTATATAATCAAGATGAATAAAAAGAGTTAAACCCCTAGTACCCCAACCCTCACTTACAAACATTACACCTTATTATCCTCTATTGGATATTTTCAATTGGTCTAAGTCCCCCTCCTTGCATGTATGTGCGTGTGTATTTTTTTTTCCCTTTTACTTTAGTACTAGAAATAGTTCCTTCCTCTTCATCTTAGCAGGATTCTTCTTAACAATGTAGAGATGTGAGAGAGATCTAATGAACTAGACTTGGGGCCCGTTTGGCCACACAAAAACAAAATTCACTTTTTTTTTCTTTTTTTTTTTTTCGAAATTATTGTTTGGCCAGATAATTAAATTCACTTCAAATTGAGTTTTGGAATTTTTTGAAAATTTGAAAAACTCCAAGAAACTGTTTTAATTATCACTTCAAATCACTTAAAAAAATTCAAAAATAACTCCAAATTTTATTCACGTTCTAACACAACTCTATTTTTTAAATACCATTTTCACCTGATCTTTTTTTTTTTACTTTTATCCGAAATTTCATAATTCTTATATCCAAGCGCCCACTTGGAGAACCACTAAGTAATTATTTTATAAGAAAGATTATAAAGTAAAATGAAACGGCCTAAATGGAGCGGAATGATGTAATGAATCCGTATAGCGGATCGGACGCAAACCTAGTTTAATATTAGTAATTATTGTGGTTGAAAACTTTTCACTAATGTATTTCAAATACTCCTATTATTAAATTTCTTAATTGTATTTAGTGGTACCAGATTATATATTGTGTTCATTTTATAGCATTTTAAGGTTGACTGACTATTTTCTGCGAACAATTTGTCCCAAAAAATAATTATTCCTTTTCATCTTGTGAGGTTCTTTAGCTCCTTTATTGTCTTGTATATTACTACAATATTCTATAAGCTAAATATCTACAATATATAAGAAATTATGTGTATGAAATTGCCTTATGCAAAGAAGAAAAACATTTTCAAAATGTCTTAGGGAAAACTTAGAGTAATTAAATTCCTTATGTTTTACAAGGACATAACTTAAAACTTTTAGTTCTGTACAAAATAACGCGCTTTTGGCATGGAGATAGATAAACATTTCGAATCAAAGAAGTAAATTTTTTTTTTTTATTTGTACATTGAAGTGTCAAGAAACCTGTCTTTTCTTGTCGTGCTTGTACTTCGAAGGCAGAACAATAACAAACAGAAGAAAATAAAAGTTTAACTATAGACAGATGGAAGTTGGAATACTAAATTAGAGAGGCAAGCTAAAATATAAGATAAATAACATACAATTTCTTCCTTAGTGGAGGCAATATAACAGAATGAATCGTAAACTATGAAATTTAATAAAATGATTAGTTACCAAAAAGAAAAAGAATACAAAAAAAATGTGAATATTGTGCATTATATCATCAAAAGAGAAATAGCAAAATAACATAAAAAGAAGTGGAAACCTAAAAGAGAAATCTCACCTTTCGTTATTGAGAGCGGCAACAGGAGATTAATTGCACCAATGCTTTAGTTGATGATTTTGTGGTAGAGAAAACAAATGTGAGAAATAACAGTAGGAGATGGGGGACTTCAATCTTGAGAAATGACGAGTGATATATGTAAATAAATGTTGTGGGAATATATACAAAGTTGTAAACAAAAGAATACACGTTAAGAAGGTATATATACTAAATTATAGGTTTGACTAAAATTTTAAAAATTCCATATACAGATGTATGTACACCACAGACATGATTTGGTAGAATTAATATATACTCAAACAATGGCAATTTGAATTAATATACACTTCTGAGTATTTTGGAATTTGGACCCAGCATCCTCCCCTCCACCCCCCTCCCCCCAACCCAAGTTAAACAAAGCAAAGAGGGCATACTTCTGAGTATTTTGGAATTTGGACCCAGACACCCTCTCCACTTATCTCTTACTTTATAAGTGTATTATCAGTTTGTTTTTAAATCACTATTTTTATACGAAATAATATTCTCAGTGGCGGTAAAGGGAGGAGGATTATTTTTAAGAAAACTTTTTCAACATATGGCTTTTCACTTGCAATTTTTTATGAGCTGCCAACGGTTGGTTTACAGCTAATAAACTGTTGGTGGTGCTTGAATAATCGGATTATGGTAAGACTATTATAAATAAAGTGAATGTATATGGATGTTCATTTAATTCATCCATATATTCAATACAATGTACTATTTAAATAGATGTATTTATTAATTTTTAAGATGTATCTAGTGAGTTTTGGATGTATCTTGTATAGTATAAATAAGATATTCTTTGTCCATGAAAGTAGACACAAGAAACATTCGAATAAGATAACTTTTACATTATCCTCCTATACATCTTGTCTCTATTACTATATTGTTCCATTTTGCTCTCATTTCTTAACACGTTATCAGCACGAAGTTCTAACCAATTGAGGTTATCTGCTTCATTCGAATTTATTTTCTTCAAAAAAGAGGTAGTTAATATCCTTTCCAATCCAAGTATACATTCTTATGTTTATAACGTTTCTATTAGGATCCTCTTTAACCTGCAATTTTGTTACCATATGCATAACTTGTTTTGAATATGGTTATAATAATTGCCTTGGTATGAAAACAATAAGCTTCGGTTAATTGTTATTTTATTATATAATCTACGAAAAAGTTTAAACCTATACATAAATAGATGAGTATTAAATTGAATTATAATGATTAGACTAATTAATTCCACATCCAAATGTTACGACAGAATTGGGATAATAGAAGTAAGGAAATGGAAGTTCACAAACATTTGCACTAAGAAACTCTTCAATTCAATGAAATAATTGTTATAAGATTTGACTTCTAATTAGTAGGATTTGAAATATGTTAATTGTTTTTACTCTTGTAATTAAAATCATGTTTAGCAATAATCTTTCGCAGGTCCTAATATTTTCTATATTCATAAATAAAATTTGCATTACGTCCGTTACCAAATAAATTTATTTTGGTACATTATAAAGTGACACTTACTCCATTAATTAGGTCGTAATAAATTAGTACTTGCGAGAGATTTTTGTGTTGATGTCCTAATACCTATTGAATTTGGATTGTTAACCAAAAGTAGATGTGATACGTATATTGTGGATGACGATTAACTTAAATTTGCACCTAATCTATGACCAAAAATTTCCAATATTCTTCTTAAGAAAAAGAAAAAAAAGGTAAACGAGAGGTAATCAGTACATGAAGTTATTATATGTGCAGGTACGTCTATTTCACTAATTTTGATTTAATTATAGTAGTGTTGGCTACTGCCTTTATGACATAATATAGTAATAGAATATTATCATAGCCTTGTTAATATGAAAGTCTAGGTAATTCACATCCCTTTTGCAGCATCTGTTTGAATTCATTTATTTGATTTATAAGTTATGATGCATTCTAAAGAGCTAAGTAATTGAAATTTGGATCATATGCTTGTGCTTACAAAAAATTTTACATTACTCAATCATGTTTATAATTATTTCTCTTTTGAAATTATGTGCTGAAATAATCACTTATAACATATTAGGAAAAAAAAGTTCATTCTACATGCCTCGAATTTGCTTCTGTAGTAGCAATAACTCGGAAGAGATGTTCATACACCGAATTTGAGTCTTGGTGCATCATGATGATAAGATGTTGGATTTTAATCCCAATACATTATGCTTAACATGCCTTTATGAGGGTAAGACATTGAGTTTGAGCCCCAATCCACCACAATTAATGATATAATGATGATTGAGGCAAAATAATATGCTTTTAATAAAGCTCGTCCCTCTAGATCTGCTCAATTCTCTGAAGCGAATGTGATAGCAGTATATCAAAGTCTGAAAGAAGACTAAATAATTATCGGGGCCATGAATAATAAAGAAGAAATATGTCTTCTGGATAGTGCTACGATGCACCATATTAAAAGATAAGAGATACTTCTCTTATTTAATTATGAAAGAAGCCAATATCATAAAAAATATTTGGTTCTACAAAATTAATTGAGGGCTCTAGAAGAGCGACTGTATTACTACCAGGAGGAACTATATTGGCTATTAATGATGCATTATATTGTAGTAGGTCTCAAAGAAACTTGTTGAATTTCAAAGATATTCGCCAAAATGGATATCATATTAATACCACCAATGAAGGAAAAGTTGAATACCTTTATATTACTACAATAAAAGCGGAAAAGAAGTATTTTCTTGAAAAGCTTCCCGCATTTTTCTCCGGATTATACTACACTAATATTAGTGTAGTTGAATCACATGCCATAGTAAACAAGGAGTTTACTAATGATTTTATTATTTGGCATGCTCGGTTGGGCCATCCCGGATATAATATGATGCGCAAAATAATTGAGAATACACATGGTCATTCATTGAAGAACCAGAAGATTCTTCTAACTAAAGAATTCTCTTGTGCTGCATGTTCTCAAGGAAAGCCGATTATTAGACCATCAGTAATTAAAGTTGGAGTTGAATTTCCTGCATTTTTGAAACGTATACATGGTGATATATGTGGGCCCGTACACCCTCCATGTGGACCATTCAGATATTATATGGTTTTAATAGATGCATCTACAAGATGGTCACATGTGTGCTTGTTATCGACCCGCAATTTGGCCTTTGCAAGGTTACTAGCTCAATTAATAAGATTTAGAGCACAGTTTCCAGATTATGCAATTAAGACACTTCTTTTTGATAATGCTGGTGAATTTACGTCACAAGCCTTTAATGATTATTGCATATCAACTGGGATAACAATTGAGCATCCAGTTGCTCATGTTCATACTCAAAACGATCTAGTAGAATCATTGATCAAACACCTCCAATTAATTGCTAGACCAATGCTTATGAGAACAAAACTTCCCATTTCGGCATGGGGCCAGCTATTTTGCATGCAGCAGCTCTTCTGTGGATTAGGCCCACAAGTTATCATAAAGAATCCCCAATACAATTGGTGTTTGGTCAGCAGACAAATATTTTCCATCTTAGAATATTTGGATGTGCAATATATGTTCCAATTGCTCCACCATAACGCACAAAGATGGAACCCCAAAGAAGGTTGGGGATATATGTTGGGTATGAATCTCCTTCTAATATAAAATATTTGGAACCTATGACTGGAGATTTTTTTACCGCAAGATTTGTTGACTGTCATTTTGATGAATCAATATACCCAATATTAGGGGGAGAAAATAAGCAGTTGCAAAAAGAGATAAATTGGAATGCATTATCACTATCTCATTGAGATCCTCAAACAAAGCAATGTGAACACTAGGTTCAAAAGATAATTTATTTGCAAAATATTACAAATCAACTGCCAGATGCATTCACTAACCTACCAAGGGTGACTAAGTCACATATTCCAGTTGCTAATGCTCCTATTCGAATTGATGTCTCGGTTGGACAATCCATAAATACAAATGAGTCTAAGCCACGCTTGAAACGTGGTAGACCAATTGGTTCCAAAGATAAAAATTCTCGAAAGCGAAAATGAGCAAATGATCTAGGAGATAATAATATGGAGGCAATTGATCAAAAAGAGCCCCGTGACACAACAAATGTTAATACCCCAGAGGAGGTCCAGGTGCCTGAAAATAATAAGAATGAAGAGATCTCAATAAATTATGTCTTTACGGGAAAAAGGTGGAACCGAAATAAAATTATTGTCGACAACATTTTTGCTTATAATGTTGCTGTTGAGATAATGCAACAAGATGAGGATCTTGAACCAATATCTGTTGGTGAATGTAGACAAATAAATGATTGGCCGAAATGGAAAGACGTTATCCAGGCAGAATTAGCGTCACTTGAAAAACGTGAAGTATTCGGACGTATAGTCCGAACACCTGAAGGAATAAAATCAGTAGGATACAAATGGATTCAAATTCACCAATTATACATGGATTCAAGCCTAAGACCTTATGAAATTTCCAAAATCTACAAGATGCCGAAACACATCAAAACTAGTCTGAATGACCTCAAATTTAACACACAGGTCACAAATGATACAACGGACCTACAACCACTCTTTGAATTCCGTTCCGAGCCCGATATCAAACTTTCACCTATCAGCCAAAATCGTGGAAATTCTAACCTTCACTATTTCAAGCCTAAATCTACTGCAGACCTCAAAAGCACATTCCGAAGCCTTGGTATGAAAACAATAAGCTTCGGTTAATTGTTATTTTATTATATAATCTACAAAAAAGTTTAAACCTATACATAAATAGATGAGTATTAAATTGAATTATAATGATTAGACTAAT